>JAECUM010056260.1:0-12619 GCA_016617855.1 Megalonaias nervosa | reverse complement strand
TCAGTGGAGTTGGTCAGGGAACCAGTTTAACTTTACAGAAGTTCCCGATATGCTTAAATTGTCCATATTTTTTGTGCAAAACACCTGCATAATCAAGCTTTTGCTGATTGCATTTTCTAGAAAAGGTGACTAACAAGCAAAAACACTTTAGCAAGCAAAGGGACACTTAAAAAGTTTTTACAATCAACATAAAAGCATAAAAAGAAAAATTCACAGTCTTTGAAGAAACTTGGAAGGGCAGCAGTTACGTTTATTGCACATCTTGTCATGCTGAGTTGAGTATGTTGTGTGGCAGGAGAGATGAGATATATCATCACTTAAAAGATTAGATCAGATTGAAAGATCTAGCAAGAAACCTTTGTGCTCCATTTGGTTTGGAACTCCAGTTTCTGAAGCTGTACTGGAGGTAGTTAAGGTCTAAGTGCACTTAGCAAACAATTTAATGGAATCTGTTTGCCTTTGTTGCATCAGTCTCAGATTGCACTGCTGAACTTTATAAGTGCATGTTTCCAAGCTGACATTAGAAATACATAATAGATTTTGTTACGCCTTACTGAAAATAGATACAATTTTGTAGAAAAACTTTGACTGCCTTAAATGAGAAAGTCTTATTTGGGTTGGATGGTGCACAGTTTATTATCAGTAAATTAATATCAGTAAATTAGTTGTATTTAGATCATACCTGCACATTAAGTCTTTTTACTGCCATAAATTGCAGTGTGTACAAGAAAGAAGGATAGAATAAACAACCAGGCATGGGAGATTAAATGAAACAGCAGATACTGCAGATTAAATAAAATGAAGGCTTGCTTTATTTTCTCGAGTCCTGTAATTAAGGGAGGTTAGTGGCTTGTTTGCTGTGTTGACAGTTTATTGTGTATACTTGAGGGTGGCATGCTTAGAACCTAATTGCTGTATTGTTCCATTTAATAAAAACATTAAATGCTTATTCATAACTAAGGTCCATCATTCGTGAAATTTATACCAAACAATTGTATTTAATTTCCTGGTTTCACTATGGTTGAAGTCTACACATGCAAAATGACATGTCATTTTGTGAAAGAAAATGAACAAGCTTTATATTTGATCTTGTAATCCCACTTTCTTGCTGTGTTCATTA
This sequence comes from Megalonaias nervosa, assembly GCA_016617855.1. Classification (NCBI taxonomy): domain Eukaryota; kingdom Metazoa; phylum Mollusca; class Bivalvia; order Unionida; family Unionidae; genus Megalonaias; species Megalonaias nervosa. Next base: position 11,499 of record JAECUM010056260.1, on the reverse strand, counting down.
TTTTTTTTTGTTGTTTATCGTTTGTTTCTGCATTAATTTATTTTGTAATTCTCATGGTTGTTGCTTTTCTTGTACATTTATTCACATGTTCATTAATTCTTTTTTGTTCTTACATGCTCACTTTGCTCATTCAGTTGTTTGTACATTTGTTTTGTAAATACATATTATTTTAGATGAAGACTGGTAAAATTGGAAATTAATTAAATCATTAATTCTTTTTTGTTCTTACATGCTCACTTTGCTTATTTAGTTGTTTGTACATTCGTTTTGTAAATACATATTATTTTAGATGAAGACTGGTAAAATTGGAAATTAATTAAATCATTAATTCTTTTTTGTTCTTACATGCTCACTTTGCTCATTTAGTTGTTTGTACATTCGTTTTGTAAATACATATTATTTTAGAAGAAGACTGGTAAAATTGGAAATTAATTAAATCATTAATGGCAGTCTAAGTTGCAGTAAGTCAAAAACAAATCAGTTGTCAGTAAAACTTTACACATTGTAATAATTAAATTAATAGCTCCTTCATGGGAAAAGAATTGCTGAAGAATCTTTTGTGAACAAAAATATGTGCAGGGAAGCAGAGAATCGCAAACTGTCTTTTTTTAAAGTAATTTTGCTTACACCCCCTTACATTATCTGTAATTCTCTCTCTATTATAAACAATATTTATCTTGACCAATTAGGTCTTCCTTGTCATTGAGAAAATGATATTGAAGTTTTGTTTCAAATGTTTTCTCTTTCTCTAAGTGTTTTGTTGATATATTATTGAGGAGGTATTCATGACCTGTTGAGGAAGTAGCCAAGAGCTTTTAGAAAGTCACAACAATGGCGTCTTCCATTATAGCAAAAGCAGATTACAGTAAAGATTGCATTTGCCACCAATGATGTCACACATGCTTAATATACAAGAATTAAACAAATACTCCTCATTCAGCCATGTGTAAAGTAAGTGTAAAGTATTGTTTTAAAACCAAGTTATGTCTGTTCTGTTGCACAATTAATCCCACAATATCATAAAAACTATTACAGTCGAAGTTCACATAATATTGGTTGTATATGCACTGAACTCGACTTCAAAATCCAACCACTATGATAAAATTTGTATTCTGTGAAAAAACACCTGCTGTGGGGTATTTTAATACCGTTTGACCCCTTTATCTGCAGAAATCAAGAATCGGTATGATTATGTGTAATTAGACTTCCACTGTGAGCAAGAATTAAAATTATTTGGCTGATTCAGTATCATGAAGTGCATCAATGACATTTAATGATTGAAAATTCTATGGCCAGACTTCCAAGTGGTTCTGCTTGTGGAGGATGCAATTGAAACTAACATTGGCTTTCTTGAATTGAATGCTTGTTCCATACTTCTGGTATAAGTCATAAGGAATTAACTGCTGTTTGTTCCAAATTGTATATTGTGCTTGTTTTAGCAAACTATTTTACACTGTTCCCTAGTTTCATGGTGAAATATTATTTTATGTGGACCTCTTGCTTACAGTCTGCCATGTGAGCAGGTTCATTCATTTTCATTTTCATGCTAGCCTCACACATTAAATCTTATTACAGCTGGACTGTTAACTGCGTGTAACAGACATGCTTGAGATCTCTCATTATGATTTTATAAAACCAAGTTATGCAAAATATCAGCAGTGTAGCATTATCTTCAGTTACAAGTCACTGTTATTTAGATATGATCACTCGTCAGTCAGTTAACCAATTATTAATGTTTATTAATGCATATGATCACTGATTTGTCAGCTAACCAGTAATTCATGTATATGATAAGTAATCAGTCAACTAATCAATAATTAATTTTTTTGAGCACTGATTAGTCAGCTAATAATAATTGCTGTATATGATTACTGATCAGTTATCTAATGAATCACATGTAATGCATAATTTGTGCTTTCTTGTGCACAACGTTGCTAGTTCAGTGGATTTTGTTTGCAGTTCCACTTGAATAATGAAAACTGTTATCAGTGTTCAGTGTTCAGTATTAATATTCCACATTTATTGGCTCTTTTTATTTAACAATATCACATTGCATGCATCAGTGCTTGTCAGAATGCATTACAGTCTGTGATATGTACCTTACATGAGAATGTTCTGCAAGGGATAAAATAAGCCAAATCTGAGGGAACTTTGAAATATAAGCATTCTTATTATTGGAATGCTTTTGCTTTTTCAATACTTCCATTTATCACATAATTCTCCTGGATTGCTCATTTGCTTACAGTGTATTATTTTGCTTGCTGTATATTATTGTATTATCCTTGCTGGCAATATATACATGCACATATTGCCTTGTGCATCGTATTTTTTTATATATATTTACAAGTCATTTGAGCAAAATTATCTCTTGGCAGAAAGTTATGTGCATTTCATGTGTAAGTTTACCTGACTCAAAGTCACTGCTAAAAGTGCACTGCATACAGACATACAAACTCCAGCTTTTTGCTTTCAGTTTTCCCATTTTTTTTTATATGTCCACTAGTGAAATAGCAAGGGTGCTGGTTGCTTTGCTGTGGTTCATCCAAAAGTATGTTTATCAAAATCCCGTTTTAATGCAGTCACATAAAAACTATTAAAACTTGAGCCATCTAAAGTTTGCACACTTTATCATGGTCATAAATATAATCAATCACATGATCAGATTTTCAGGTCATTTTCAATGTCTTCATAAAATACATTAACCAATCACATTAACATGAGGAATAAGCTCTGCTATCATCATATTTGGTCCTCCCTGAAAGACAAAAAATTGTCTTTTCAGTTATATATGATATCTAACAGATTAACTTCCTTTGCCCTGGCAAGGAGGCCACCCATATACCAGATGTTTATCAGTTTAAACTTGTGCTCAAACTGCTAGCTGTTCCTTTGAGAATCTATTGCAATTTATTAAAAAACTCAGACCATCCAGCATTTTTTTTCACTGGTTTTATAGTAAGTCGTAAGGTTGATAACCTGGTATACACATACAACATTGGAGTCTTTTCAGATGAATTTATTCACATTTATTAATATTTATTGCAGGTCATTCAGTAATGTGTAGTTTTCACTGGGGTATTTGTATTGCACACTTAAACTTGGGTTTATTATCTATTTCTTATAGGTCATCTCAATGGCTTGGGTTTACTTGAATAGTGAATTGAATAGTTAATTTATTGCAGGGATGTTAAGAAAGTATAAGAAAAGTGCTCTAAAGTTGCTGAAGATAGTCAAAAAACGTGCCTTGCCTACATTAAATGTACATCGTCATACCAATGCAGTGTGTGTGCTCTGACAGCAGAAGACATGTGGTTCAGCATCTTAAAAAAGGGCAAAGAATAAAGAGCATGTTTTTGAAATCATCCAAACATGAAGTGTTACATATGCTTATGATTCCATTGACAAAATTTTTTGGTTATGTTGAGATCTCACCCCCAGAGAAGATTGCTAGTGCAGCGCTTTCAACAATAATTATATGTGATCCTGTCAAAGCTACAGCAATCGATTTCACACATGCTCTGTTGAAATCACTGCTGATATTTATAATACAACAAGATTGTCAACAAGCACTTTGGGGGAAATGGGGACCATTTGTTAACCTGATTTAACAGTCCACAAGGCATAATTCCCCATCCTTGTCTATGCATTTACTTAGTGCCATTGAAACCATACATGTAAGATTACATTCTAACTTTGCCGGCTGAATGTGCCATCAGATCATATATGTTACATCATCCCTTATACTTACCAACCCATCCAGCCATCCAGTTTTGGCAGGCATGATTTTCTTTTTGGCAGATTCAACAGTTATGGCAAGATACACCTAGCAGACCACAATGATTGGCCATCCATCCAGCTGGACTGAATCCAGGATGTTGACACATGGCACATGGGCATCACAGTTGGTGCCATAGGTCCTGTTCAGCCCAACACGATTTGACAACCCCATCTGGACCACAATCTGTGCTGGAAATGACACTGCTGGTTATTCTGGCATATTCAGCAGGAAGAGGCAGTATTACAAATGGTGACACCATATTATCATCACTAATGTATGGAATGTTATATCTCTAGATGCAGAGTCTACAGGAGGAGGAAGACTCCCCTTTTCAGTGACGAAGATTACACAGACTTGCCAGAACACTCCAATCTCACCATGAAAAGGACAGATTTCAGTTTTAAGGTGGTGGCAGTTTAATAGATTCACAGAATTTTGCTGGATATGGGAGGTTCTCCTTCTCCAGCAAGCAATGTCACATGTAAGGTCAAGGCCTCGATGCTGAAAATGATATGCATCCATCCTTCAGGATTTTACTGCAGTTGGCATAGAATGCTGACCGGTCTTCTTGGAAAAGATTTTCTACCCCCAATAATATGAGGGCCTCCTTTCCAGCGAGTCATTTGCCTGCAACTTTTTAACCAGACTGGTGTAAGTCACATACCAATGCTTATCACTCTGATTTGCTTATGTTCGGTAAAGGCGCTACTGCCATTCAAAATGTCTAACATAATGCTATTAATATGTCTGCACTTTTGTTATAAGGTGGACAGACAGATGTTTCATATCGTATCTGAGCTGGTCACAAATGTCATGGCGACTTCCTACCTACTTGACTTTGCATATCTTGCAATCTTTTACTGGCTGATAAGGCAGGGAATGTCCATGCCTGGAAGTTGGTGCGCTGTATTGCCAAGGTAGTCAACGGGGTGGCTTACAGCAAGATGGCAAATACCCAGAGTCTTCTTGCAATTTTGATCTGATGAAAAGAGACACTCTTTTGTGATCGTCTCTTAAATCCTACCATGCAGTAACCATATGCTCTCTCTTCCTTTTGGTTTCCCATTTAGGTTCAGGGACCAAAATGAGGAGGTGAGAAAGCAGATGGCACAGGATTTGCAACTTCAACTCTACTTGTAAGTCTGTATTTCTTTGTGACCATGTCAAGGGCAGTACAGAACAAAGGCTAATTGTTAACAGAAAGACTGTAAGGGTACTTCCCCACAGTGACATTCTTTTTATGGCCAGATGAATTATGGGTGACAGTATGCCCCCAATTTTCACAGGTTGGCAAGGGGAGGGGAAATAAAACAGCTTCTTCACCCCCAAGCCTCCCACCAACTGACAATGACTTGTTGTCTCTCCTGCTTGCCACCAACCCTCCTGTGGGCACCTGACCCCTTCTGTTTCACCAAACTTGTATCAAAGTCTTTCCAACAAATGATTGGGTGATTCAGATTGTCTTGGTGTGGCTCTGATTCAGATTGTCTTGGTGTGGCTCTGATTTAAATTGTCTTGGTGTGGCTCTGATTCAAAATGTCTTGGTGTGGCTCTGATTTAAATTGTCTTGGTGTGGCTCTGATTCAAATTATCTTGGTGTGGCTCTGATTCAAATTATCTTGGTGTAGCTCTGATTCAAATTGTCTTGGTGTGGCTCTGATTCAAAATGACTTGGTGTGGCTCTGATTCAAAATGTCTTGGTGTGGCTCTGAATCACATTCATCTAGTCCCTCCACCTCCATTACCATCTTACCCCCTTTTTGTGACAGATATTCCAAATAATCCCATGAAGGCAGATGTGTTACAGCAGGAGATGAAACAGTTGTTCACAAAGTGGGCACTGGAAGATAATTGAAAACTGGACTCCTCCAGTTTTTATTCCAGACTTTCTGGTTATAAAAGCAAAATGGAAATTGAGACTGGTCATAGACTTGAGCAGACTAACCGGATGGCTGTAAGATGGAGATTCCAAGGTCCATTCATCTATCTGTGTGGCATGGCAAATATGCAGTCAGTCTTGATCTGTCTGATACATGTTTCCACATAACTATCCACATGTTCTCTGACAACGCCATTGTTTCAGCTGCCGTGGGAAATGTACCAAATCCATACCTTTCTGTTTGGCCTCAGCCTAAGTCCTTGTGCTTTCACATTGGACTGCACCATATTCCACTTCATAACATTGTCCTCCACAGCAATGACTGTGTGCCTGGACAATATTCTGGAAAAACACAGGGTACGTTCTGTTTTACTTGATGATGTGAAGAAATTTTGCCTTGTTCACAGGTAAGGGTGTAAAGTCAATGTGGAAAAGTTGTAACTTGTCCCTTTTCAAGGTTTTGTTCATCTAGGTATGGATTTTCTAGCGCATATCAGTGAAAGTGATCTTCCTCTGAGATGCATTGACCGATTCATCCATGCATCTGAGATATCATCAGTCAGGACGTTCAAGGCAAGGGAGTATCTTCAGCTCCTTGGACGTCTCACTGCGGCCATGGGCCTGCACAGCCTCAGCTGTCTTTACATACACCCTATGCAGAAGGCCCTATGGATACAGTGGCATCCAATCTCAGGTGAGATCAGCAGATTATGATCTCAACTGAAATCTAATACTTGTTACTTTAGATGCAAGAAAGAGTGGCTAACGGCAGGAATACCTTTAGAAGCCCCACAACTGAAAGGAAGTCACAATTTTCAAAGACACCAGTTCGTTGGGATGGGGGGCACACTTGTTACTGGACTTTGCGATGGTTAGCAGCAGATGGACAGTGTAAGAGAAGGCTTCTCACATCAGTCTGTTGGAAATGAAGGCCATTCTCCGTGCTTCCTGTGCTTGGATGGAGCACATCCAAGGGAAGGTAGGTCTTATAATGTTGGACAATTTGGTGGTAGTGAACTACCTGATGAAATGAGGGGAAATAAAATCACAAGAGCTTTGCATCTTGGTATGGAAATACCTCTGTTGCTTGTGTTTTGTAAAATGGAGAGCTGTGAACAGCTCTCTTGGTAGTGCTGAGGTGAGTTATTCACTGCTGAAGTTGTTATCATTAAAGACTTGCTACCTGTTAGCACTAGCTTCAGCTTGCAGGGTGAGTGAGCTGCATGCAGTTCCGTTCCGATGGCTTTGTTGTATTAACAATGCAACATGGATTCATATCTAAATATAACTTAACCTTTTATAAAATAATCAAAAAGTAAATATTTGTCCTCTTGCCTCAGTCAGCCTGTTGAGTGAGGTGAAGCTGAATGACCTGGTATGCACACTCAGATGTTATCTGAGGCACATGAATAACGGCCATAGCAGCTGTCAAAAGTTCTTCCTTCCAGTTAGGGTGGGAAAGCAAGACAACCCCACAAGCACCAGTTGTTTAGCTAAAGTGGGTTGTTAAATCAGCATGCTCCGAACTCGTACATGATCAGGTGCAACTCATGAAGATTTTGGCTTATGAAATATGAGCAGTTTCCACTAGCCTGGCCTTCGAATGTAATGTCTCTTTTTGAGACATAGTGGAGTCAGTCACTTGGCATGCTTATTCTACATTCTCCAGTTTCTATTTGCATAACATGGCCTAGTAAAAGAGATAATACATAACATGGCCTAGCAAAAGAGGGAGCTAAATGATGTTGGGTTACTATTAGCTGTCCGGACAGTTGCCATGAAATGTTCATGACAGCATAACCTTTTGCCGGATTCACCCAGGAATCTTTTACACGTAAGCAGTAGCAAGGTGCAGGAGACCACATTGATCTCCCTTGCATGAATAAAACTGCATACTCTTCAGTTCTGCTGCCTTCATGTTTGAAGTTCATCATTTCAGTGGAACAGTACTTTGTATTCCTACAAGGTAATATGGGTAGAAGTTGGATGCTCAAACATTTCTTCCTTTTACCTGTTCTCCTAATGATGGTGTGATTAGACAACATATATGATGAGAAAGTAAATTTTGTGGCAGATTATGTTTCTTTTAAAATATCTGATTGCATTACTATCAATCCCACCCTTCCCAATAGGGGGCATCCAGTTACAGGTTTCACATCTGGTAAGCATCCAGTATGCACATGGTCACGTTTTAGGAACAAGGGTAGTTAATCAGTAAGTGTTACTTCCCATTGTATGATTTAAACTGGAAGGACATTTTTTAATTTTTTTTTTTTCAGGGAGAGCTGGTTTTGCTTTGTATTCATATATAGGTGGTCTGATTGGATCTTTTGGCCATTATAGCAATTTTAAAAAATGTAAACACTTTATTATCTTTTTGGAGCTTTTTTAACTTTGTTGTCTAAGGGAGACAGGGAATTTACCAGTAAAACAAAATAATGCTGAATGAATGCAAATTAAATGAATGTACACAAATTTAATGATGAAAGCATTTCAAAGAAATGGAGAGCACAAATGCAAAATACAGAACAGCAGAACAATGAAGGATGAACAGAAATGGAGTGAAATGTGAGTGCATTTCATAAATGGGTTTGAAAAATATTTTCAGGCTGATGCTTAAGGACTAGGTTGTCCTCCGACTAAAATCAGCCATTCATCAGATTTTAATGTTGTTCCGCATTTATCAGCTCTATGGGTACTTTATAGAACAGTTTTGTTTTTGATATGGGTATTAGTCTTTACTATAGTTTTAATGCAAAAATAATGATGATGTCATATACAACAGAAAACATCAATTGACATTCATCAACTTTCCATGTGTGAGTGTTCTGGTTGCTTTACTACATAGATATGCAAGAGGAAGAAGTTTATATGCTCATTTCCATTGATATTTATCAAAACTTATATGTTTCTTATTGGTTATATTATTCTAAACCTTTATTCATTATAGCAGGTATTTTCTTACACTTTATATGGCTTCTTGCATTGGACACCAATACTTCTCATTTGTATTATTGAGAATTGTTTTCTTGGTGAAATTATTAAATTTATACCAAATGTTTATTTTTAGTAATGTAATGTAATTATTTTTGCTATTTTTATATTAGTTGATGGTATAAATATAGTTAATAAAGAAAGAAAAGAACAGTAATTTTTCTTCTTCATATCAGAACTGCTCATGTAAATTCTCATTCATCTTTATTGCAACTGTTATTGTTTGTTGTCTGTATTACTGGAAATATGGGTGAATTCAAATGTGTCTATACCATTACATTGTAGTGTGTGTGTGTATGAGAGAGAAAGAGAGAGAGAGAGAGCGAGAGGATAAAGTTTCTTTTGCATAATTTTTATTTATTAATTCTCTTGCCACTTTGGGAGTTACTGCCCCTTACTGCTGCTCCAAGGGTAGGTTACAGTGATTAGAATGGATATATATATATATATATATATATATATATATATATTTACTTTAGGAAGTAAATCATGGGACGGACAATTGATCATGTAACATGTCAATGTAATAATATCAGTTTCCGTTGCCAAGAGCAACAACACATCCACCTTAAAAACATGCATTTAAACATATGCACTTTCATTCTAACATGGCCACCAAATCATAATAGGATTACTTATCCTAAATGGATGGTCATCCTGACATGGAGATTTCACCAAAAGACTTACTATCATGTCTGGATGGTCTTACTAGTGCACTTAGATGAATTTAAAAAATATATGTAGCCATTTTTGTGTAAAGAAAGCTGTAAGAATGTAAAGCTCAAAGAATTCTAACAAACAAAAAGAAAAGATGTGTGTGTGTGTGTGTGTGTGTGTGTGTGTGTGTGTATATATATATATATATATATATATATATATATATATATATATATATATATAAAAGCCTTATTTAGAAAGCATTTGGAACCTAATATTGTGTAGCAGTCATGTATTGCATCCAGTTCCACTTATTAAGGCCTTTTTTGAAAAGACAGTATAAAACATGAATGTTAGTCTCAGATATAGTACTTTATTGATATTCATCTATTAAATATAAATGGGAATACTGGAGTATTACATCCTTTTGATGACTGGAAGAGTTGTACAAGTAATAAATCAACTCAATGAAGATCATACAATAGATATTTAATAAATGTTCCTATTAATTAATCAGTTAATTAATTGAGGCCATCAAATGATCAGTTATGGCTCCAGGTTTAGATTTAATTGATTTTACATTTGATTTTGGAGCATTAGTTAGTACAGATTTATCAGTATTGAACAGTATCCTTCTTCCTTCATTACCTTTTCTTCTGTTCTCTTGGTGGATACATCAGTATTATAGATACTTTGATTTGTATGAATGTTACAAATCAAACTGCTAGAACAGAATTATCAATTGCTAATAGAAATTGTTAGAATTATCAGCTGATATAAATAAATCATTTTATGACATAAAACAATAATCTCTTTGATTATAATTGGTTTGTTTTATAAGAATTTAATTTCTCATTGAAGATCATTAACTATTAGAAAAAAATCATTTTTTAAAAAGATGTTAAATACTTTATTAATAATGGTTACTTTTGATCATAAGAAACTATTTTCTAACAGAATTATCTTTTAAAATATATTTAACCATATTTCTTGTATTGAAAAGGTGTCTATGTCTTTTATTTATGGAGTTCATTGTTTCTTTGATTTCAGACAACAAGTTACCATTTGTCAAGAAATTTACTGATTGGGATGGTACTTTTATGAAATTAACTATAGGCTTGATTGCCTTGCTATCTCTGTAGAAATAACTACCTATTATTGGGCATATCTGTACAGTGGTTTAGTTCATTGCCTAGAATGCATGCAGTTTTCATTCTCACTTGAATAATTTTGAAAGACATTTTATTCCTCACTTGTTACTGCCATGTGACCACTTTCTTAGCATGGTGATAATAGGTATTCCAGTAAACTTTGTCCTGCAGTAGTTATCTAGATTGATGTCTCACACTATAAGAATACAGTAGTTATCTAGATTGATGTCTCACACTATAAGAATACAGTAGTTATCTAGATTGATGTCTCACACTATAAGAATACAGTAGTTATCTAGATTGATGTCTCACACTATAAGAATACAGTAGTTATCTAGATTGATGTCTCACACTATAAGAATACAGTAGAGCATACTGTAGAGATGGATACGTCATGGCTGTTTAATCGTAGATGTGAATCTTGATGACAGAATATCATATGAATACTTACTCTGTTACTGATGCCTTCATCCTGTACACACACACACACACACACACACACACACACACACACACACACACACACACACACATATATATATATATATATATACACACACACACAGATGCATGTATCAAACACATTTATCTTGGTCTTGTTGTTTTGTATGTAGCTTGTTTTCTTTTCCTTTTTTTCTCATTAGTACTGTATTTATGTACCTTGCTATGAATTGTGAGTACGAGTTGGGTAATGAGTCATATACAGCCTTTTTGTTTCTAAGAATTCTTTAAATGAATTGGAATTTAAATAGATGTCCATAAACATTGGCTAGCAAATCTGTTTAAATCTGTAGACATATTAAAAACAGCCATCTGACTTGTAGTCATTCTTGCACAAATGTATGTGTATCATAACACTATCTGACTTTTATGTATTACATGTATTTCTGTTTGATATACACTTGCTAAGGAAGAATCACAAAGAAAATGCATCAACAGAACTAAAGTATAGCTATGAAAGTTGAACATTGCTTTCTGCATGTCTATTTGGAGAATAGTGACCTGCTCGTTGAGAGACCCTTCACAGTGTACTATATTTG
>JAECUM010056259.1:0-10285 GCA_016617855.1 Megalonaias nervosa | reverse complement strand
AAACGTCTTGAGATACACATAATAGAGAGAGATTTCGGTTGATGCATCAGTGGAGAGGTTCAAACAAAAAGCTAGAATTAAAGTGTGCTGATAAAAGATAGCAACATACAAGGGATATGAAGTGCAGAAAGGGGCGCGAATTAAAGAGACTGGGAAAGAACAGAGAACTACCAACTTCATATTTTTGTCTGTATTGTTTTTTCGTGAAAACTCGGTACAGAGGATGCAGTTTTCAAGGAAAATACTACAGGTGTGGCGAAACAGGTTATGTCCCCGACACTATACACCCAAAGAGAAAGAAACAGCAAATTCTGAACACAGAATCCTTGATCGGATAGGGAAAATAAGCTAAAAGTAACTAGAGAAATCCACCATACTTTAACCTCCCCCCTCCCAAAAATCAGTTAGATACAAAACCTTCCAGAGTGGAACAACAAAAAAGCATGGTGGAGGGAGAGGAAAATATGGCACACTCACAAAACAAAACTACAGGATAAAAGAGCCTCGACAAGAGAACACAGGAAAATGAATAAATAAAAGGTCGACAAAGAGGGAATAACAGGAATATCGAATCGGATAAAATTTCTGCTCAAAGAAAGAAAGAAAAAGCTCGATGAAGATGATTTTCTTGGAAGAAACATTACAGCAGAAAATGGAAAACATTGCCAAGACGATAAAAGTCGGAAGAAAGAGAGAAAATAGAGCAAACTAAATAGGAACCATAAGAGAGAAGAAAAAGGTAAAGAAAGAAAGGCGGATTTTACTCGCCTGCCATCAATAATCAAGGAGACAAGGCAGCCAGGAATACAAGTATTAGGAGCAAAGTGAACATGAAATAAAGAAAAGACTATCCTATATGGAGCAGATACAGACTCAACTTCAGACCTATCAAATCTAGACCACATATCGACTCTTAAACAGCCATATCAAATCTAGAGCTCGTACCGACCCATATACAGACCCATCAGATCTAGAATTCATACCGACTCATTTACATACCTATCTATAGCTCATATCAACTCATATACAGTCCTATCTAGTTGTCATACCGATTCATATACAGAACTATCAGATCTAGAATTAATACCGACTCATGTACAGACCTGTCAGATCTAGAATTAATACCGACTCATATACGGATCTATCTAGAGCTCAAATCGACTCATATACAGACCCGTCAGATCTAGAATTAATACCGAATTATATACAGATCTATCTAGAGCTCTTACCGACTCATATACAGCCCCGTCAGACCTAGAATTAATACCGACTCATATACAGATCTATCTAGAGCTCTTACCGACTCATATACAGACCTGTCAGATCTAGAATTAACACCGACTCATATACAGATCTATCTAGAGCTCTTACCGACTCAAATACAAACCTGTCAGATCTAGAATTAACACCGACACATATACAAATCTATCCAGAGCTCTTACCGACTCATATACAAACCTGTCAGATCTAGAATTAATACCGACTCATATACAGACCTATCAGATCTAGAATTAACACCGACTCTTATACAAATCTATCTAGAGCTCTTACCGACTCATATATGGAACTATCAGATTTAGAATTAATACCGACTCATATACAGATCTGTCAGATCTAGAATTAATACCGACTCATATACGTATCTATCTAGAGCTCATATCGACTCATATACAGACCTATCAGATCTAGAATTAACACCGACTCATGCACAGATCTATCTAGAGCTCTTACCGACTCATATACAGACCTATCAGATCTAGAATTAACACCGACTCATGCACAGATCTATCTAGAGCTCTTACCGACTCATATACAGACCTATCAGATCTAGAATTAACACCGACTCATGCACAGATCTATCTAGAGCTCTTACCGACTCATATACAGACCTGTCAGATCTAGAAATAATACCGACTCATATAAGTATCTATCTAGAGCTCTTACCGACTCATATACAGACCTGTCAGATCTAGAATTAACACCGATTCATGCACAGATCTATCTAGAGCTCTTACCGACTCATATACAGACCTATCAGATCTAGAATTAACACCGACTCATGCACAGATCTATCTAGAGCTCATACCGACTCATATACAGACCTATCAGATCTAGAATTAATACCGACTCATATAAGTATCTATCTAGAGCTCATACCGACTCATATACAGACCTATCAGATCTAGAATTAAGACCGACTCATGCACAGATCTATCTAGAACTCTTACCGACTCATATACAGACCTATCAGATCTAGAATTAACACCGACTCATGCACAGATCTATCTAGAGCTCTTACCGACTCATATACAGACCTATCAGATCTAGAATTAATACCGACTCATATACAGACCCGTCAGATCTAGAATTAATACCGACTCATATACAGACCTGTCAGATCTAGAATTAATACCGACTCATATAAAGACCAATATAGAGCTTATACCGACTTATACAGACCTAACCAGTGCTCATATCGACTCATACACAGACCTGTCAAATCTCAAGCTCGTACCAACTCATATACAGACCTATTTCGAGATCATACCGAGTCAAGAATAAACCTATCAGGTCTATAGCTCATACATACAGACTTATCAAAGGCGAGTTATTGTCTCAAAATCTCCCCCACCTTCTAACCCCGCCCCCATATTTGCGCCTGTAAGAGCTTGCATGCCATTCCCATAACATATTTCAAAATAAACCACGAAAAATGATCATTTGAGATTTTCTAAAGTTATTGCTATTAAATCATCAGGCGAAAATTCTGGTCAGGACCATCTCTTCGTTTACTTCACATTATTTTGCTTTCTTAATTTACAAAAAAAAAAAAAAATACTTTTAGAACAAATTACACAGAGGTAATAAAAATGGGCTATCTTTCTTTGTTCTTTTTTTTTTCTCGCTACTATAAAGTTAACATACAAACACACAAGTGATATTTCCTTAACTTCAAAATGAAATATGTATGTTTCAGTGACGGAATATCAAACTAAGTTAAACAATGAAAAATATGCATTATTTATATCATTGTTTGCACACATTAAACTATATCTGTCTGCACGAATTTAAAGACCAAAATAGACTAAAGTATAAAATATAAATATTTAAAAAAAATTATTACTTAAATAAAATTGACTAAAATTAAACACAATATAAATACGAAAATATCCTTTTTGTTGGTATTAACTAGACTGGATTTATACAATGTCGCCATTGATTTGAGACAGGAAGCAGTCATTCCTTGTTACCCATCTGTGACATAACGATATTCATAATGTAATGAGTCGGCGAATCAGAAGACATTCTTAAGGTCATTTACGTCTGACGTTGTCTGATGATTAATCACTTAAACTAAATTTGTAGGTGTAAAACAACAGAGGATATATACTGTGTTAAGTTTACGAGGAATCCAAGGATAACAGTGCTCAATTCATACGGATTTTATGTGAACTTATTCGCTTTTTATTCCCTTTTTACCCTTTTGGATTGATATCTTTGCTAGTTGGTAAGTAAAATTTTCATAAGTTAAGAAGTCAGCGATGTCTGACAAAAATGTTGAAAAGAGCAGAAAAGGACACAAGTTTTATGAAATGAAATTTAAGGGAGGAATTTTCGGGATGATCCCGTTCACGTAAACGCATACACCTGTGATAAAAAACAGTTAGATCTCTGCTCCCTCTCCCTCCCTCGCAAGGCAAAATGGCAAAAAGAGCACAGAGATGTATATGCGAGTGAGGTCATACGAAAAATATGACCATAAGGCCATTCATTAACTATGTTATTTATCCTATGATTTACGTCGAATTAGATATATTCACCTGTACTGTCCCGTCTATGATTAATTAAACTAACTATCTTGGGCAGGACATTTTTACTGTTGAAATATGCCGTTCGAGACTGCTCCCAAATCCCTGCTTGAAAAAAGTTAAAACAATTGATAATTCGAGTGTCGTTTTTTTAAAAAAATCAGTTTTCGTCAAATTTCCACGTTCACCGATACAATGTTCCACACTTTTCATCTGACGCCATTTCCTACGGTAGCCATTTTGAAGATTGACGCAATATACTTATATATATATACTATATATATATACTATATATATATATATATATATATATATATATACTACTATATATATATATATATATATATATATATATATACATCTGTATGAAATTGTAATATATCATGTACTTACCAACCTAAGAACCTTATATTCATTAAAAATTAAAAGGGAAAATTGCGTTCGACCGTGTTTGCCTAAATTACATTTTCATACACTTAGATTCGTATATTTACACAAGATTGGTAGTGGTGCATTTGAAAAGTTTCATATGTGTTTTTCTTACCAAGAAAAATCTATTTTTCCTCAATAGCATCTTCTGGGGATAAGATATGATTTAATAAAAAGTGACACATATAGACATGCATTTTTTCTGTATGAATCAAGTCGGATATCTGAATAGATATTTGATAGATAGATAGATAGATATGTAGGTAGGTAGATAGATATATAGGTAGGTAGGTAGATAGATAGATAGATATGTAGGTAGGTAGGTAGGTAGGTAGGTCGGTAATTAGATAGATAGATAGATAGATACATAAACTTTAAAGGATAATATTAATTTAAAGGAAATATATGAATAAGTGACAGTGCAAAATTGCAAAACTTACATGAAAATTGTAATATATTGTTTCATTTATTTTGAATTCTTCTCTGTTATCAAATTTCGGCCTTCTAGCAAAAACATCTTGATACCAAAATTATTATAAAATTATGAGAATATACTGTCAACTACTGTTTGTAAAATACATGGACCATGCCATGATTATCATTAGAATTCGTTTAAATACTGTAGGGTAACTTCAAATGCAGCGTTAAAGAAAACGGAAAAAAATGAATACAATTTCAACAATGATATTATTTATGACTGCAAAATCATTTGCATTCTGATTATCTATAGCAAACAAATTTACTTCAAATTATTGGAAATATTATTTAAATAAGAGTCGTGTTTGATATTTCAAAATTACACTGGGACAGGACTAGGCCTAGTTTTCCGAATGATATGGTACCAGCTTTTTCTGTGTTGCTGGGGCGATAACTGACTAATGAGGGCCATTAATGTTGTCAGTCCACTACGACTGGGTTAGTATCCTTACTTGTGGAAGTATCGGTTAGTTCTGGTTCAAGAAAAAATGCTCTGTCTGTTTTTAATATACGACAGAAGCCACTTTCTTTGCCGATGGGTTAGCCATATTGGGTGCTCCTTCTGTAACAGATGAACCAATGAACGTCTAGACAGCATTTTTAAGCACTAACATTTAACATGTCATGCCCAGTCGGCAGGGAAAATATTTGTATGTATTTGGCCCGGATGAAAGGTGTGTTTTTGCACGTGGTAAGAACAAAATTAAGGAATGTACCTTGAGTGCAATAGGTGTTTTCGAAAATAATTTACATGGTCTGTCTGCCTGTATGGCACTTAATTTGCAGATCCATTAGTC
Source organism: Megalonaias nervosa (assembly GCA_016617855.1). Taxonomy (NCBI): domain Eukaryota; kingdom Metazoa; phylum Mollusca; class Bivalvia; order Unionida; family Unionidae; genus Megalonaias; species Megalonaias nervosa. Next base: position 4,773 of record JAECUM010056259.1, on the reverse strand, counting down.
CGTCTGTTTTTGTCAAGGTGTAAATATAATAACAATTTATTTGTTCCTTTTTTGTTTCTCGGCTTTCTCACGTATGTCCGGTCACAAAGGTTAAACACTGATATGCTAACAATATTCATGTTATATTTATGTGTTTTCATAGCTATAATTACCATCAAGGTAAATTCAGATATAGTTAGTCTATTATATACTATATTAACCTCTTTCCCAGATGTTTATGACTACAGGTACAGTAGATAAAAAAGCATGTGACGAACCAAACAAACAGTATGATAGATGTAAGCTTTATATGTTATAAGTTAATGCAAATATATGTCACTGTTTCGGTTCTGTAAATTTAAGTTATTTCTTCCCTTTGTTGAAGCCTTAACTATGTAGTGGTATTATTCGTATTTGACAATGATTTTGAACTTTTCAGTCACATATACAAACAATATCGAGAACGTTAACCTGGAGCTTTTGTCGTCACGCTAAAGACTTCATCAGCAGACTGATTTAATCTCTACCGACTGTTAACATCACTCGATGGAATGGCGAGCGATGTTAACAGATTGTCCCGGATATAGTTCTTCCCTCTTTTACTACAAAGTAATCACAACAGAGTACATAAGAAATTCAGGCCGTATAAGACACAAATTATTGTTAGATTTTAAAATTCTTGCTAAATTTATTTAAGGTAGTTTCAGATGACGTCGTCTGAAAAAGATGCGTTTGAATCCGATACAATGCGATGTAATCTTTCAAAAAATAAGTGTTTCGACAACATGCTAAAACTTGTTTTCTTTCTCATGCTGAATATGTTTATACTCATGATCTTTTGCAGACAGAGGGAAAAAGTGTTGTAGTAAGCACTAATTTAGATACCTTTCATAAACAAATGATGCTGATTGATTGGTTGATTGATTGATTGATTGATTTCATTGAGCATGTCGGGCTCACTGAACCGATTCTTCATCAACATTAACATAGTCCATATATTAAATGCAAATATTTTTAAATCATGCATTGTAATATGCAAATGTCCACCATCATGCTCGTGAAAATATGACAATGTGACATTTGCTATTATATAAATTAGGATTGAAATGTAATTTCGAAAATTATTGTACATGTAAACCCATTTTATTGATATGTTTATTTGAAACTATATTATTATGAGGTAAGATTCGGGAAATTGTGCTCAAATTGATATGTTATATGTCCGACAAATGCCCCTCCATCATAACATACAACGTTCTTTCGGTTCACCATCATACTGCTTTTTATGTTTTCAACAATACACCGCATATATCATACTTTGTGTATGACATAAATATGTTTCTCAATTTTAAAGTTTATTATATACGTTTTCAAGATTTTTACTATGTCTGAATTAATTAAAAAGCACACAGCTTACATAAAATAATCATGCTTGTCGATATTGGGTGGTTTGGATCTCATTAGAAAGTCTCGTATGTCCTTATTTCGTTTGTTAGTTATCACCAAAACGCATGTTCCAAACACTTCAGAAAATTTTTGTCGCAAATCGGTAGAATTTTCAAAAGTATACTTTGATGCAGTGGCTGAACGCCTATTAAAATGAACAATGAACAGATTGTCGATGTTTTTGTTTCTTTATGCCTCAATATTTTTCTCACGTTCCTTGATTTTATAATTTCTTTTTCACAGTCCTGCGAAACGCAATAAACAAGCGTCATTAACGTTTTGTATACTGATGCAGATCTGGTGGAACCTTGTAATTTAGGGTTTAACAATGCTCGTGAACGTATTCCGTGGATAAAAAAACTATGTTTATATCGCTATTTATATCATCTACATAAGAATTAGCAATATGAATTTTGAGGGGGGGGGTAAGACATACCAAAGAGTATCATATTGATGCGAAAAAAATCAAAGTGATCGATGACATCGATCTAAAGCAGTGTGAATAAATAAACATAAGGCGAGAATACATGATTGTGAATCATTTATTACAATTTTCTTGAATGGCCAAAATATGTATGGTTCATGATATCAGAATGTTCTAATGGTCCTCCATGTTATACTTGTTAATGGCGGAATCATTGCAACACGTATTCGCCGACTTAACCGCTGTCATTGACTTCATTCAGCAACTGCGACATCTATATTAACTTCTCCAGCCAATTTTATAGCTTGATGTACTAGTAGTATTCGACATCAATCCAGATAGAAGAAAATTTCTAATAAGTTTCATAATTATCAGAAGGTTGATTAATCAAAGTCGGCCCCTTGCACAAATCCTTGCTTGCTGGTTTACATTTATATTTCCTTCTTTGTTTTCAACTTTTGATAAACTCTCTATGTGCATCTTTTGTCTTTCGAGTGAACGCGGGATATATTCCTTGCATCATCGAATGTTGCTATAGTTTTGTCCTCCACCCTTCACTCCCATCGCGTAGTTCCCTTTTGAAGTACTTGGCGTCCTGGAATTCCATGACCTCTTGACCCAGTGCTTTATTGGTCGCTTATTCTTTCCCTGCCGTTGACTGATACCCAGTGTCTTTCAAGTATGCATTGCTTATGAGTCTTTCGCGAACTATTTGGAGACTCGACCATTAGAAGAAACGTCTTCACGTGATAGCAAACGATATCAACAGTATTTTTTCTTCTTTAATCCATTTATATTATATACATTCAAAACAGTTTGCTATCTCTGGGAGCAAAGTTTTACAAATCCATTATTGTAATGAGTTCGCAAACATATTACTATCGTGGAGTCATAACCGTCACTGCTTGGCAGTAGGTAATGTCCGTTATTTTGTGGTGTGGATGAATCTACGAGTAAAAAGGAAATGCGATATTTACTTTTGAAAGGTATGTTTCTTACATGCTTTTGTCTTTGTTAAAATCACCTTAAAATTGTACCTCGTGTCTAATGCCATAACAATCTGAATTCGCGAAAAGAAATGCCACTCTATTTCTGATCCGTGTAACATTTACTAATATCGCAGTTTGAAGTATTGTTAAGGTGTGGCTAAACATTACTAACTAGATTTGCGATGCCATTACAAATAGATATTCGAAAATGCGTGAATGTGATGAATTATTGTCGATTAATTGTCAGATGCATGAGGTGCAATCAGTCAAAAAAAAAACTTCGGTCTGATCTTAGAAACAATATAAATTATGGGAGAAACTCTGTAGATCAATAGATGTATAGACTGATAAAACGCCTATGATTAATATATAAATAAGCTTGTACGTGTGCATGACTCAGAATTTACATGCATAATTGTTGATTTAATTTTGTTGTTTCAATTTCCACAAAATGCTTTCTAAATATTGGCTGTACTAGAAATTGTATATAGCTCTACAAATGCATTCACCAGATCAGATGGGGCATCAAATCTTGGAATATGTAACACTGCATACACAATATACGTCCATAAAATATGTTACAATATACATGGCACATTAATACACGACAGGCAGAATATATCATCGCAAGATGGCGCGCGTGGAAGCGACATTTTTGAATAACGTGGTTTGATTGGATGACAATGAAATTGTTACACACAAGTAACCAGTCAGAAAGTCTATACTGTTGACGAGTCTGTTCTGTCTAACTTTGATTGATGTAACTCATCACTTGTCTTATTTTATTGACTATAGTTATCCATCAATGTGATGGAACCACTCATCTACAATACACCAACAATTTCTCTAAGAACCTAGCGAGCAAATATGAAATGGCCACGACTCCAATTTTTATTTTCTGCTTATGACGTTCTGTGCCTTTACAAAATATTGTTCACTGGTACGGATTTATAAACTGTGATAAAAATGCCTTCGTCTATGGATATAACATAGACTGAACAACTTTTTTGGATGATAAAAATAACATTGACGAAAAGGAATTGATCAGTATTTCCAATTCTTATATTTTATTATAATAAGTAGTCGATGGTATACTGTAAAAAAAAAATACCTAAATTATGCGATATGCTCACATGAATATGTTGAATTTGATTTTTCTTATGCCAAAAGTGAACCATGGATATATAATTTTGTTACTGGCTTTGTGTCTTGATTCCAGGAAAGGAGACGTGTACTATGACAAATTAGGAAGGAAACACGAAATATTCGCGTGTAATTTATCATGAAACCAGACGATTTAAGCAATCTTGAAGTTTTAGATGAAAGCACTATCGTTCAAGCACTACGAGGAAGGTTTCAAAAAGACCGCTTCTACGTAAGTATCGGTTTTATTTATACTATTATTGCATATTTGTTGCGTAATTGTTGCATATATCGTTAAGTACATACATACACTCGCATGCACATACATACATACATACATACATACATACATACATACATACATACATATTGTTCATCGCAAAAAGACCTTCTTTTGATAATTGGAATGCTGATTGATGATAGCAGTGAAGTACAAAGCTACAAATTCTAAGCAATAAAGTGGAAAGCGCAAAACTAAGTTTGTAATATGAAAAGAGGAATAATGATTTACAGTAATTTCAACTTCCATAAAGTATTTTTAAATTATCAAGATTAACAAATTACGAAGATCTAATTTGAATAATTAGTAATCGTCTTCCTTTAAAACCATTTATGATTTAATAATGGTATAAATATCATCAGGAACACTCTGGTAAGAGTGGTTATACCAGTGCTGACTGTAACATATGTATATTTCACTTTTTTGCTCAAAAGAGGATACGAAAACAACAGCAGCAATATATATATATATATATATATATATATATATATATATATATATATATATATATA
>JAECUM010056257.1:0-30255 GCA_016617855.1 Megalonaias nervosa | reverse complement strand
TTTTCGTCATGATTGTATGTTATGTATATCTGTATATTGTACTTGACCTGGCCCAAAAGCAACCTCAAGTTGTACTTGACCAGTAATATTTATTTTGTGAACAACATAATACATAAGTAAATATTTCTTTAGATCGTGGATTAAATATTTAGCTGAAAATGGAAGCTGGCTCCGAGAGCAGTAGAAAGTATTCTCATTGTTAGATAAATCGTCCAATGGACGAAGGGGTCTGGAAATTTGGAAGACCCGTAACCAGGGAAGAAACGGAGGAAATTTTCTGATGATACGCGAGCGAAGGCTCGGGAAGGCACAAAGGTATTGTCTCAATTGCATACAATGGGCTCATTTGTGTGAGTCTGTAATTATTTGTTGAATGTATTCCTTTTGAATTCGTTTAATTCAGAAGTAATTATTTGCAGGCATTTTGCTTCAAATGTTATAGGACTCCCGTATTAGATGAACGAGTTCGGATTTAGTTGTTTTGTATGTAACAGAAATTATTTGTCATAAAGATTTTATATATTTATTTTTGAGTATTTTTATATAATATATATACCGTCGTTCATACTAAATACTTTTCGTCTAAATATTCTATGAAACACACGATTTACATTCGCCCGTTGATCGGGAACCTTTATATATTACCCTCACCATCTCATCGTTTTGCTTTTAACTGATTTTATTATCGCTGGTCGATAATAAACCTTTAATCAACTGTAAATGATCTTACGTATAACCTTTTCTACAGAGCTAAATAGCCTTACAGTGCTGGTGCACCGTCAAATTACAATCAATCAATCAATCATGATACGAATTGTGGTAAGTAAATTATCTGTCTTAAATCATTTGTATCATGTATGGTGAAAATTGATTTTTCTATGGCTGGAGATGTACGACAATGAATCGCTAATTAACAAAGCAACGTAGTTAGGACGATGAATGAAGTCCATAAATTGGTTGTGTAATTAATTTGTGAATTCTTTTGTCCCCCAGCACAGCTATAATTCTTTGATCTACGATATAAATACTGTACTCAAAAAGTATGAGTTAAAAGACAATCTCAACGACTTTATTTTCAGTGGAAAATTTCCAGACAAAATAACATGGAAAAACTTAATTGGGACAAGAAAACAGACATTCGAGGAGAAAAAACATGAAAGAAGTATCAGAAATCCATCGGAGGGATTCGGTCGATTTTTAAAGATGAATCCACGACTAAAATTGTACCATTTATGGAAAGTCGCTTACACTCACTCAAGCAGAAAAATGGAATATGTGACATTAATTCGTATTGGCGGAATGCAAGCAAGACCTGGATTGAGTCCCTTATGAGACAAAACAAGAGATAACCGTAGTGTACACATTTCGATGAATTGTCATAACCTTAGACGACAGAAACCATTTCATACAAGGTTTATTTTCGTATATGCCTCCAGAACTTTACCGTGATTTCTGTGATCACCTCGATGATGATATACTGATTATACTGCTTGGTGGTTGAAATGACATCTCAGAACGATTGGAATTCGAGGCATGGATTAATGTGATCAAACTATCTACCAAGTATTTCATAAAGATCAAGGATATTCTATATTAGATTGAATAGAGAACTTACACAGAATATAATGAAAGAAATAATTGTATTGAATTGCAAGGCGAGTAGGATATTATTTTTATTGTGTAATTCTATTTTAAACGTTAAAGTTAAAAAATATCTTTTTGAGTAGTTCTATTTTCAAAAGTTCAAACATGTTGTAATTTATCTAGTTTAGTACTAGTATTAATTTATTTATTATTTTGATATTAGAAGTAAATGACAGGGTTTCATAAGTAATGAATTCCCTATTTTCGTGATTCTATGTTGTTACGTAAAGGCTCGTTTAAAAGTAACAAAAGAGAAGAGTGAAACCAACAAGCTTTGTAAGTTTTAACAAAAATAATTTATTTTCCTAGAAAACACGGTGAAATAGAAAATAGAAAATAGGACTTACAATTTGTGAAGACAATCCAAACATTTATCCTAGAACTGAAAAAATACAAGTCCTATCATTAAATAGTTTCAACTGAATCCAGGTTCGAATCTTGATGACGTTCCAAGATGGATGATGATGACGTCAGGTGAAGTCTTTATACGAATGTCAAGAGTTCCACGTTGAAACACAACTTGCAAATGTTTCAATTTAGAATAAATTTCCATCGAATGTCTTGTCACTTGTTAAATATTATACGACTGACTATTTCACGGGGATCTGAGTATTTTTAAACTGAACTAAGACGTCATTTCATGCGCGCACGTTGGAACGCGTGGCTATTTCATCATCAAATAGCGCAGTAAACAATGCAATTACACGTTGGCTAGAAAATGACCTTGGCAATAACCAATCATTTTCTCGTAGTGTTTGCTAAATCGACAAACCATATCAAGATAAAATCGTGCTTATGCGAGTCATACTACGTTTTATATAAACATAATATCTCTTCCAAAAATGTCAGATCCCGTGAAAATAATCATTACAATGAAATGTAATGATACAAAAATAAAATAAAAAAGAATTTAAAATTAACACGCAAGAAATTAAATTACATATTCGTAACAATGTATTCCATTGCATTTCATTAATTTATCTTAATATCTTCAGAAAATGGACGAATAAAATAATATCTCTCTGTCTTTCTCTCCCTCTCTCTCTCTCTCCACACACACACACACACACACACGCGCGCGCGCACACACACACGTGTGTGTGAGAGTAGAGCTTGATCTTGGTCTAATCTCATAGTTTTAATTTAGATTTCATTTTCATCTTCATCCGCCAGCTTTCACAATGTGAGTCTTTCTGTGTTTAATTTATTACTATTATAATTATTGTTATTACTATTATTATTATTGTTGTTATCAACCGCTCTGGTGGCCTAGTGGTTAGAGCGTCCGCCTCGGATGCGGGAGGTCGCGGGTTTGAATCCCGGCCGAGTCATACCAAAGACTTTAAAAAAATGGTACTAACAGCTGCCTCGCTTGACGCTCAGCATTAAGAGATTAGTGTTAGGACTGTTCGGCCTGGTGTCAGGATAATGTGACTGGGTGGAACATCGTGCTACATGTCTGTGGCATGATGCCCCAGTGCTAGACATCACTATAAACTGTCACACTGCAGACATCGAAGCAATATGACAGAAAAAATGTTAAAGCTACGTTAAAAATCTAAATCACACAAACATTATTGTTATCAGTACTAGTAGAAAGAATCGATATTTAGATAGTTTATCCGGGATATAAATATTAAGACATATATATGTAAATCATAGAAAGCGCTAAAATCTACAGGTATGTGGGTTATCCATGAATTGGGATGAAAAAAAAAACAAAACACAAACGCCGATAATTCTGTGCAAATGGGTTCGCATTTAATAAATGCTTCTTCAGGCACAAAATATTTTGAAAGAAACGGATGACGTTTTTATATTTTACAATAACAATTAGGTCCGTACGTAACGTCATAAATGATATGCATTATCATAACAATTATATATATATATATATATATATATATATATATATATATATATATATATATATATATATATATATGCTATATATAACAGGATCTAAAAGATACACGAGTCTCTAATGAAACCTGAATCAGTAAAATAATAAAATAACAAAATAAAATAGAGACAAACAGTCACACATATAATTATTTTGTTATAAATGATATACAATTTATCAATTTAAAAAAAACAAAACTATAATATTTTATAATGTCACTCTGGGTATTATCGGACGACTATTAAATGGAACGCAATATTAAGACTTATTTGTTTAAGTTTATCCTGCCAAGTGGAATAAAACGTTTGCCAATAACCTCGATTGCTATTTCGCAGCATCCATTTTGAACATACGTGCTTCACGTGATCATACATGGGCCTGCAAAATAGAGGCTCAACACGGGGTAAAATCGGACAACTGCGTATTATCGGACAATATTTTGTGTTTTAAAAAAATAATCTTTAAACCCTAACATATCTAATTTACTGAAACACAATAAATAAACTATATACAAATAATGTAAATATGGAAAATTTTGGTTATATTTATCAATCTACTGTGATTTTAATATCCGATATTGCAGTTACATCTATTGCTATAAATGTAAATGAATGATTTTCTAGCTTTGCATTGTAAAAGTATACAATATATATTATACATTTAAGTGTTTGTTTTCATTTCATGTAATGTACCCAAAGCTGAAGGTATTAGAACAACACCTTTAATTGTATTAAATGAACCTTATCCTTATACATGTAAAAATTCATTATAGCTTTAACAGATTATGAATTTAATATTCACCCACAAATATGACTAAATAATTAAATATGAAGAAAAATTTTTACAATTATAATCAACATATCTTTCAAACAAATGAAAGGAAATTATTGGGGAGAAAGTGTTTCTCTTTTCATTTATACTCATTTGAAAAGCAAATATTAACAACAGAAAATATAGTTACAACAATACAAAAGGTTGTGAACTACATAAACAAAGCATCTGTGTTTGGAAACTCTTTGAAAAGGTCCTTCATTTTATCTACATAACTAGGTTTGCATCTAAATGCAGCTACACATATTTGCGGTGGACCAGTTTTTCTGCTTGCAACCTCTGCATCATATTTTGCCTTGATCAAAATGTTAGTAGTATGGCAGTTCTCTTTCAGTATCTTGCAAATAAATTTAGTGGAGTCACGCTTTAAGTTCCCAACTTTTTGGGGGCCATCAAAGACTGCTACTGCATCTTGATCGTATGGATTTAAAGGCTCAAGCTCCAGTCTGTATGCAGCACCAACTGCCAGCTGTTTATTACCATAGTGGTGCATGTCTACAACTATCGAGTATCTTGTCACCACTCTTGGAGATGATTTGTTACTCATCTGAAATCAATATGTATAAATTGATACAACTGTAAGATATAAAAAAAAAAAAAAACATTCTGATTGACCAGTTATGAAGATTATCACACAATTAAATTTAATGTTTTGTTCAATTTGTTTTAATTGCAGATGAAGTAAATTTTTGGCTTTCATTTTCATAAACTTGATTCAAAAATTTCATGACTTTATGTATTCTGTTTATGAAAATTACCATGGTAACAACTCAGTCTTGCAAGCAGATATGTGCACTGTCTCCACTGTCATCCTTTGTTGAGAGAGATATATTAACATATTAACAATCTGTTTCTGACTTGACAATTAGGAAACTTTTGAGAGCATTTATCTGCTTAGTGCAACTTTGTGTAAAAATGTTTTATCAGTTTGTTTTCCACAGTTGCATAGATACAGACAGAGAACACAAATTGTGTATTAAAATGCATGTAGGACAATTGCATAGATAAATAGAGAGAACATGACTTCTACATTCAAATGCATGTAGGACAGTAGTCCAAGTTTCCTCTGACCCTTGACACCCCATTTTTGATATTTAGTTTTTTTATGTTGGGGTGTAGGGTCAGAGTCCATTCCCTATCGAAAAGTTGGAATTCGCGGACACCATTTGGTGTAGGCATAGGGTACTCGCCAACTATCAGGCCTAGCAAACTTAAATGACCTTACATTGAGCCATACTTACATTAAATCGATAGGGAAATAATTTATCTTCTGAGAAATTACAAGTATAACACCGATTTTGTCTTTAATCCGTTGTCAGACGAGACGAAAGTACAGCGTTGATGAAAATTGACCTCGTTCGCTCCATTTGCATTGCTAGTCACATGACTAACCAAATCTCGCGGCCGATATGCATACAACGTCAGAGGTCAAATAGTCACGTGATAACAACAAAACCGCGTTGACGTGTGGCTTCAGCGTGATGAATCTGCCTCTTTCCAGGATGATGCGACAGCGACATGTTTAGGGCTGGTGTCATCTCAATTAATATGTTGAAAACTATGTGTTCTTTCATGTTATTGTAGACATTGCGTGACTTGCATTCAATATTTTCGAGTTTTTGTCTTCTTTCTGTAACACTGGAAAGGAAGGTTTGGTGCATAAACCTATATTGGAACATGGCAAGTAAAGACGGATACATGGAAGCTCTTGCCAATGAGATACTTCAAGAAAAGGGATATTACTTTAATATTATAGAAAAACAGTATGAGATAATAAAATCAGTTAACAATGGAAGTGACACATTTGCCGTCCTTCCCTCGGGATATGGGAAAAGTGTATGCTACATTCTCCCACCAATGATGTTGGACAAGGTAAGGAGAGAGAGAGAGAGAGAGAGAGAGAGAGAGAGAGAGAGAGAGAGAGAGAGTTAACTTTTACACTGAATAAATGCAGCTGAGTTATGTTGATTTCATATACACTATAATTTTGTGCTATGAAAATATATGAACAAATTGTCTGTATATAATAGCAGGTATGCATGTATAATGCTCAAAATATAAAATTGTGTAATATAAAAGTAATGTACATACATAATGTTGAAAATGTTTTGAATGTCCACATTTAAGTTGAGCACAGTGATATATGTTAATTGCAATAAGATAATTTTTGAGTAAGACAAATTATATTTTTTAAAACAAAGTTTAGCAAACCTATTTTATTGCAGATGCACTGTCCTAAGCAACACACAAGTTTGGTCATATCACCTTTGAACTCACTGATAACTGATCAGGTGAAAACATTGAAAGACCATAACATTAAAGCATATGGAATCCATGAAAGAATTGAGAAAGAAGACATAGATGGTAAGCATATGTGTGTGTGTGTGTGTGTGTGTGTCTATATATCTATCTATCTATCTATCTATCTATCTATATATATATATATATATATATATATATATATATATATATATATATATATATATATATATATATATATATATATAGTGTCATTTATGCATTAAAGAGTTTACTATCAGTTTGAAAAGTTTTAGTCAATTCACACAAATATTTGAAACATAATGATCACCATGATAAATAGCACATGACTATGATACTTTAACAGTAATTTTTCACTTTACCAAAAACCTGTTTATAACAAAAGTACAGTTTCATCATCTGCAAAAGTATACATGGCAGTACAGTAAAAATCTTGTCTATTGATGAAAACTCTTTAAGCAAAAGAAGTCAAATTTTTTAACACAACCTGCTATTGTTGAATACAACAAACAAATTCACCCATGATAATAAGCTACTACCTGACAATAAGCACATATTAGAAACTGATGTTAAACTTTTACATACGGAGGTTTATTTTTGAAAATGAAAGCCAAAGTCTACATATACAAATTTTCCCATCTGATGCTTCACCCCCACTTTCTTATGAAACTAATACATTGATCATCAAGACAATTTTGTTTATTTTATTGATGTTCAAATACTACAAATATACATTTACTATCAAATGTTAGAATCATCTGTATAATATATATGTTTGATAAGTAATGACATTTAAAGGATTTGACATTCTGCATGAATACAGATATTTGTTATACCTAACCTGTGAATGATTTCTTACTTTTCATGCTCATGAATTGAAAGGTACTTCAATAGGTATCATGAGAAAGGCCAGGAGAGATATCAATATATTATGCTTAATGTTTAAAGCGACTCAACTTTATGTTTTCTCATTGGCTGTTAATTGCCCAAGTGCTTGATAAATGTTTTTAAAAATCACCAGAATATATATTCATAAATACTCATAATATTTACAGTAAACATTACAAAAATATTTATGGTAAATAAAATATGAAAATATGGTAATTAATTTGCAAAGTATGTATGCTGCAGTTTCTATTTATTTGAAAAGACTGGGTTAAAAAAATCTTTAGTCTTTACTTATAGTTCTTATTTAAATAACCCTGAAATCATAAAATTTAGATAACATTTGCAAATTATAATTGAATGATCGTGTTACCTTTCTCTTACAACCACCTAACCACATTATAATGGAAACCAGCTGCTGCGGGATAGTACTGTGCCTGGTTCTGATAAAGCTGATTGTACATATGAGGGAGCCAACCTTTCTTCCAATCCTTTTTGTGGCAGAGTTGTGGTAATGCTTCTTGGTTAAGCTGGCTTTGACAAGCTCAAGCAAACTGGGGAAACATTTATTTGCATCATACATCATTTTGTCCCATTCAAAATCCAAAATTGATGACAGTCCACCATTGAAACCATTTTTGTAAACCTGCAGATCTCCTGCCTCACTACATCACAAATGACATAAACTGCAGCTTTCTTGGCAGATTTGCTGTCTTTAAAGTGTTGTTGCAGACCATTTCTGTATCTTGAGTGTGCCAAAAGTTGTATTGCCTTCCCAATGGGAATGTCATTCACAGTAAGTGATACCTAGTTTAAGAAATAAGAAACTCACAATTATGCATAGATATGGATGGATGGCCTGTTTAAAGGTTTGTTTCATCGTTTCTCATTACAAACATGGAATTATCAGCTTCAAAATTTTATTTTACATTTAATATCGTTACATGTACAATAACGAAGTTATGCTGAATTATAATACGAAATGGTTAACCAGGATGTTAATACATGTTATAGTTATCTATGCACTTACCGTTTCTTCTGTCAGAGATTTTCTTGACATCAACTTTGGTTGTTATACTTTTCTTGGTGTTGAGATAACCTTGGCTTTCTTGGCATTTCCACGATGTGTTGGCGTGGTTTGAATCTTATTTCCTATATACGACCCTGATTTTCGAATTTTTCTGAACTTCTCTTCTACTTCATCAAGGTTAGTCTTGTTTACATCCAGGGATTTTATTGTCAAGCTGCATTCAGTACAAATGAATGCATGTTTTTCATGCGTGAATGTCACAGAATATGCTTTTTCTAGTCATTCTGCCGCACAAGGTCCACCTTTAAATTTAGAATGAATGGCTATTCTTTTAAATCCTTTATTTTTCTTCTGTACCTCTGTGCCGCAGCATGAACACTCCATCATAAGTACAATTATTTTCCAATGTTGTTGAAGCAAACACTCGAAAATATTGAATGAAAGTCACGCAATGTCTACAATAATATGAAAGAACACATAGTTTTCAACATATTAATTGAGATGACACCAGCCCGAAACATGTCGCTGTCGCATCATCCTGGAAAGAGGCAGATTGATTACGCTGAAACCACACGTCAGCGCGGTTTTGTTGTTATCACGTGACTATTTGACCTTTGACGTTGTGTGCATACCGGCCGCGAGATTTGGTTAGTCATGTGACTAGCAATGCAAATGGAGCGAACGAGGTCAATTTTCATCAACGCTGTACTTTCGTCTCGTCTGACAACGGATTAAAGACAAAATCGGTGTTATACTTGTAATTTCTCAGAAGATAAATTATTTCCCTATCGATTTAATGTAAGTATGGCTCAATGTGAGGTCATTTAAGTTTGCTAGGCCTGATAGTTGGCGAGTACCCTATGCCGACACCAAATGGTGTCCACGAATTCCAACTTTTCGATAGGACTTGGACTCTGACCCTACACCCCAACATAAAAAAACCAAATATCAAAAATGGGGTGTCAAGGGTCAGAGGAAACTCGGACTAGTAGGACAGTTGAACGGTTTGTCCATCTCAACTGAGAACCCAACTGGAAGACATTCCTCATGCATCCACTTCTGGCAGACATCACAGCAGACCCACATTTGCTCAGTCTCTTCAGAAACCTCCTGACTGAATACACCCAAGCAGTGAGGGCATTCAACATCTTTTTCATTACCAGCTTCCAAAGTCACCTCATCTCTTCGTTTGGGAACAGTCTTATTTTTAAATGATTTTTTGGTGTCTTTCTGAGATTTATTTTCACCACTTCTTTTTCCGTTCTTCGCATAATTCTTTCTTTTTTTCTCCTTTCCTTTTCTTCATTTGCTTCATTCGTTTTCTTTTCTTCTGCTTCTGCATGGTGAAGCGACTCGTCCTCTGTGAGCGCTCTGGCATGAACAATTGTTTTTCTTTCCTTGGCTTTAGATACTGCAAACTTCGAGTTATCAAAGATGTTGGAGACGGACTTATTCAAAATGTTATCAACAGCAGATGTTGTTAAGGATACTACTGGGTCCTTATCTACTGGAGAAGGGAATGTTATTTTGTCCACAACTGGTGTTGTAAATGCTGTTTCTGGTGCCTTATCATATTGCTCAAGGGCTGTACTTATGGCCATTAGTACAGTCGATGGGTCTACTTTTGGGGCCTCAGCTGCTGGAGTGGGGTCTGATCCTAGGATTTCTGCATCTGGTGATGAGGTTATTACTGGAGTCTCTGCTGAAGCTGTTATTGTGGTCCCAACTGCTGTTCCAGGTAGCTCATTTTGACAGTGCTGAATTGCCACATTGGATGCATGAAGTGTGTCTTCCAGTTGTGGACTCTCATGCAACATTAGTTGGACTGGAAGGGAATGCCTTGTATATGTGTCAAATATTCCCATATGCTCCAGTGCCTTTGATACATCAGAGACACAAGATATTTTCACTTCTGTATTTCCAACAAGTGATGGGGCTAAATCGTTGGACTGTAGGATGACTTATGGCTGGAGAGGGTAGATACCACATTTAGCGAACGAGTTTATGACGGTTGATGGGCAAAGACTTTTGGCATAAACATTACCAAAAATCTTTCCAAATACAAACCTACTTACTACTCTGCCAGGATTTTCTTCCATATATATTTTGCATTCTCTTTTGTAATTTCCCTTCAGAGGCTTGAAACACCCCCTATCAAGTGGCTGCAGTTTGTGTGTTGTGTGTGGAGGAAGTGCAAAGAGAATTATGCCTAGCTCCTTACATTTTCTCGCAACATTCAATTTTACATGAGTACTGTGACCATCAGTTAATAGTAATACTGGTCTTGCTGGTGGAATGTGTCTTACAAAATGCTCAGTTACCCAAGTTTCAAAGAGCTCTGAATCTATCCAGCCATTTGGACTGATGCATACTCTAGTACAAGCTGGCATACCCTGAAACATATCATGATCCATACCCCATTTACCAGTGAATATCACCTGGGTTGGGATGAGGCCAGAGGCTGATGCACAAGCTACAACGGTTATGTTTGTTTTATTGCCACTTGTCTGCGAATAAGCATCTTGTCCAGACAGCTTTACAGTTTTATGTGGCTTATGATGTAAAGGCATACCTACTTCATCAGCGTTACAAATATGCTCTGGGGCATGTGTTAACTCATATTTAGTGAGTATATGTGACAGAAGACTGAAGTAGTTTTTTTACTACTGTTGCATTCAGACATATTGCCCTATCTCTCGGTAATGACTGGGGGCTGCACAACCGCACCTGTGGCCATCTTTTAGTAAACCCCAACCACCAGTCATCACCAGGTCTACCATTTTTAAACTTATTGGGAATGTTTCCTGTCATTACTATATCACTAACTAAACTCAAAATCTGTTGCTTGCTTCTGCCAAACCCTATTTGGGCTGTAACCTTAATAAATTCTAGTATCTTCTTTTCTTCTTCCAAAGGCAGAGTTATTTTGGGACCTGGCTTTAAAGACGGTAAGAAGGATACACGGCCTGTTATCCTATCACCCAGTGTTGATTTGGGGACACCAAACTGTTCTGCCACCTTCCTTATTGATATGCGATTGCCTTTTGCCATTTCTATGTTGTAAAATTTGATGGCTTCCTGCATAGATACATCATACCATCTTCTTCTCACTGTTTCTTTTCTTGTTTTACCCATTTTTCACCGAAACGTTTATTCAAGATTACCCGATATGAAGCTGTAGAATATAACTTATAAATTTACTTGATGAGGCAAGTCAAAATATTACGATAAAGCCTGCTTTAGTTATGTTGTAAGTTGGAAAATGTGAGTCATGATTGTTGTTGTCTATATAAAAATTGCATGAAGGGGTTTCAAAAATGTTTAAATGAGGTTTTTAATATAAACATTCACACATTTATTGCTGATGTCAACACTTCCAGAAAGGTGATTACTGTTTTGCTGTACATTAACACAAGTGCAATAAAAGAAATTACATCAAATAAGTTTCAAGACACAAGAATTTCTTTTTTTAATTACTAATCCGTGATTATCTAGCTAGGGATTGTTAAAAACTGTTGAGCACTTCTTAATATTGGGTATTACACTTTTATTTAGACAGCATTGATGACATGTACTGGTGAGACAGCTGAAACTTTTTAAAATGAAATATTTAGAAGATGATAATAATAGTAACGACTATTAAGTTAGTGAGATTTTTTAATTTCCAGTGGTGAGGGTTAATGTTGAGCATTGCCATATTTGATTCTTAATTAATTCAAGTTATTCCAAATGTTATCAAATTATCAATGCAGTTTTGCTTGAAATACTAAGTAAAATATCTGAAATATCACTTGAAGTGGTTTATATCTTCATTACAACCTTAGTTTATTTGAAACATTAACCAATATATTGTACTTAATAATCTGCTACATGTATTTCAGCAGTTCGATAATACCCCTTTAGTGTATCCCTATATATTTATCAACCAATCAAACGAAGTTCAATGCAGGCGAGAGATTAAACATTCAGTCAAAACAGAATAAGAATTGGTCTATGCCATTTCGGATTCATAAACAGTTTCAGGCATATTTTATTTCTCAGGGAATGCAATAATACGGTTTTGGAATTAACTATTTGCATACCGGAAGTGCTGCAAGAATCACTCGTTTTAGTAAAAAATAAATTATTCACCTTTCCTTTGGTCGGAGGATCTTCGTATTTCAAAATGATGGGCGGGAAGAGGTCGGATATTGCGTATGATCATGTGTTTTTAGGTTACAACTTTGCGGGAAATAGTTTTAAAATATTTTATTGGTTTGTCCAATAATACACGTTGACCGATAATACCCTGAGTGACGTTATAGGGCATTGGTATTAAAGTCATTAGGATACAAAGTATCTAATTTATGAATCCAGTAAGTTTCTTTTATGAGTCTATACATGTCTCCATGCACGATATCTATTGGTATGAAGTAAAAATCGAGTAGAGAGTGATTATTTGGTATTAAAATGTGTTGAAATATTACAGGAAAACGAGGATCTCTAGAATTTTTTATACGAAAGCAATGATTATTCATTCTCTTAGAAACTTGTTGAAGTGTTTGTCCAACATATTGCATATTACATTTTTTACAGGTTATCAAATAAATCACATCAGTTGATATGCAGTTAGTGTTATAACGTAGAGAAAATACGTCTTTAGTATTAGCGCAACTGAAAGAAGCACTTTCTCTTATGTTTGCACATTGAGAGCACCGGTTACTTTTAGATGACGAGAATTGTCTTTTTTTTAATTTTCTGTTTGTTTAGTTCTAATTGAAAATCTTGCACATTCTTGGGTCTTCTACAAGCAAGAATTGGTTTATTGTTGTAAAGTGATTTTACTCTGTTTTTATTTGATAAATTTAGGAGACTCCAATATTTATTAATTATAAGGCCTATATTAGGTAATGAAGGATTATATTGTATTGTAAAAGGAATTATATTTTTCTCCATTGTACAATTTCTGTGTTTAAAGCCTCATGTTGAGTAACATTACGGTCTTTGTTCAGCGCAGAATCAATGATATGTTTAGGATAATTTGTTTTGGAAAATATGTTTTTAAATCATTCAACGAATTTTGTAATTGACAATCATCTGAAATAATGCGTCGGTATCTTTTGGCCTGGCTGTATGGTATATCGTTTTTACATGACGTGGGATGACATGAATATTCCACATACTGGTGGACATTAGTTTCCTTGACATGAATATTTGTAGAGATAGTGTTGTCAATATTTTTAATTACATTTACATCTAAAAATGAAACATGCGTACTAGATGCAGTATAAATTCAATTGTCGGATGAAAATGATTTAGGCGATCAATGAATTTTTCCAATTCTTCACTTGAATGGTTCCAGATCATAAATATGTCATCTAGAAATCTAAACCAAACAGCTGCATTAAACTTTTCTTTATGAAGTAAATCTTTTTCTAATATACCCAGGAAAAGAGAAGCGTATGAAGGAGCCACAGAACTACCCATTGCTGTACCCATTACTTGGATGTAATTTGTATTATTAAATTGAAAATAATTATTTTCCAAGACAAGTTTTATTATTTTACATATATCTTCACTAGATAGTGTGCTATTATTTTGATTGTTATCAAGAAAATATATACACGCTTCAATGCCATCTGTATGTGGAATGTTGGTATATGGTGATGTTACGTTTAATGATACCAGGATTGAGTTATCAGATAGCTGTGGAATCGACTTCAACTTTTTAATGAAATCAGTAGTATCTTTAATGTATGACGAAAGTGATTTCATTAAAGGTTGTAACACACTATCAATAAATTTGGATAGGTTTTCAGTATGTGAATTACAACCTGATATAATGGGTCGTCCTGGATAATTTAAAGGTAAATTATGGTCAGGATTTTTATGAGTTTTGGGTAATATGTAGAACTGAGGCGTACGTATGTTAAGAGGGAAAGTATCAAATTCATCATATATGGAATTATTTTTTTTAGTGATCTCATTAATGAAAGTTGAAATTTTCGATTTAATTTCTATTGACGGGTCTTTATTAATATGTTTGTAGTATTTTTGCCTCATTTAATTGACGTTCAACTTCTTTAACATAATCTTCTTGATTAAAAATAATAATAATAGTTTGATTTTTGTAGCCATTTTAATCACTATACTGTCGTCATTCATTAGATTCTAAACAGACTTAATTTCGTCCTTAGGAATATTACTGTAATATCGCTCTTGATGATTCCCATGTAATATCATTTTTTGTGATCGCGTCAATATAAACATCTAAATAGGAATCGCGTCCACTAAGTGGTGTAAAAGATGATTTAATTGTGTTGAAATAACCCATTTTTTAGAACGAAAAGAATCCGATTTAACCTCTGAATTGTTGTATGCTTTATCATTAAAATTTCTTTTAATTTTATGCGTCTAGAAATGTTAAAAATTTAAAATTATTCATAGTTATTCATGAAGCAATCTATAATTCGCAAATAGAACAATTATAAGATAACCGTTTCCAATCCATGCGATTATTCACGGTTTGCTAGTTTATGATCCAGAAACTTAAAACAGCCACTTCAGCAAGCGATTATCAGAAACAAGATATATTTTTTATACGGGCTAATGGTGGGTAACAGTTACATTTCTGGAGAAGTTGCATGATATCGTTTCCAAAGAGGTCCTGACGGATCAAAATTTTGGGGAAGGGGCACAGGGGCTCGTATCACTGCTTACGTATTACCTGTCATACATGTACTATATAATAACTACAAGGGAGGACACTTCTCTCCTTTCTCGCACGACCTATTTAAGAATAAACGCCGATATTTCAAGCTATATTTCAAGTAGCGTAATACATTTGGACCAATGTTTAGCTCAGGCATTCGACTTTGTATGCGTATCCGAAGTTTGGCTTGCTATCATATCTTTAAGGAATGCCAGACCATTTTCCCACGCTACTGATCGATATGGCCATGATCGCGCCCGCTTAATATGCAAGTGAAATCATGCTGAATGGAATACTGTCCTCTCATTGGTTAAAAGAAAATGACTTCCTGCATTAGTTTGTAACTTATATTCAGTTGGCCAATGAGAAGGTAGTATTTCATTCAGCGCGTTGTTCTTGCATATTAAGCGGCCGCGATCATGGCCATGTCGTGCAGTAGCGCCGGAAAATGGTCTTGCACACAGGGGCTCGTATCATTGCTTACAATTTGCCTGTCATACATGTACTATATAATAACTACAAGGGAGGACACTTCTCTTCTCTCTCGCGCGACCTATTTAAGAATAAACGCTGATATTTAAAGCTAAGGTTTGCAAGGTTTAATAAATTTGGTACCCATATTTAGTTCAGACATTTGACTGTGTATCCCTATCCAAAGTTTGACTTAATATCACATTTAAGGAATGCCAGACCATTTTCCCACGCTTTCGCTCCACATGGCCCTGATCGCGCCCGCTTAATATGCAAGTAAAACCCCGCTGAATGGAATACTGTCCTCTCATTGGTTAAAAGAAAATGACGTCCTGCATTTATTTATAACTTATTTTCCTTTGGCCACTGAGAAGGCAGCACTTCATTCAGCGCGTTGTTCTTGCATATTAAGCGGGCGCGATCAGGGTCATGTCGAGCAGTAGCGTGGAAAAATGGTCTGGCATTTCTTAAAGGTATGATAGTAAGCCAAACTTCGGATACGCGCACAAAGTCGAATATCTGAGCTAAACATCGGTACCAACTTTATTACTCTACGCAAAATGTAGCTTGAAATATCAGCGTTTATTCTTAAATAGGTCGCTCGAGAAAGGAGAGAAGTGTCCTCCCTCGTAGTTATTGTATAGTACGTGTATGACAGGTAAATTGTAAGCAACGATACGAGCCCCTGTGGTCTGGCATTCCTTAAAGGTATGATAGTAACCCAAACTTCGGACACGCATACAAAGTTGAATGCCTGAGCTAAACATCGGTACCAAATAGCAGCAGGCAGGGTGAACAGACCACTTTGTACGAGACCTTATTTTACAAAAATAACGGTTCCTACAGGGGCTGAAAAATAAGGTCAATAACGCTAAACCGAACCCTCCTAACGATATTATTACCGTATAGTTTGAAAAACGAATAATAAATCGTTCGGTTTAGCTCATTTTTGTTATTTTTATTTTTGACTTTTTGTTTTTTGTGTTATAGTGTGTTTAGTTTACTCGCCGGGTCACTCAATTTTTGTTATTCACCCTGCCTGCTGCTGTAAATTAAATAGTCAGTATAAATATTATTAATATGGTTGTCATCGGAGAACCTCATTCAGCTAGATTAGCAAGAGAGCGACTAGAAGCAATTAGAAAATATTTACCTGTTCGTGATGCTGTCAAGCAACAATTACAACAACGACAAGAATCTCAAATTGAATTTGAAGAGGATACAAAACAATTATTTAAACCTATTACAGAGACAACTAAACCTCTTCTTCCTGTTTTAGAGAAAACCGCTGAGGCAACTGGAAAAATAGCAGAGCGAACAAAACAGACAAAAAGACTTTTACGTGGACTTCCAGCTGAAATTGCTGCTGCTCAACCAATATCTGTAGTCGCTGAAGCATCAGCTCCTAAACAAGATAAGGTTGTAATTAGTACTACTGCTGAATTGGAAGATAAATTTACTGTAGATGCTGTTAAAACAATTAGGGAGATTGATGACGCAAATCTATTAGCTGTGTTTGCTTTTACTGGTTTTAGTCGGAGAGAAACATTAATGAAACCTGAAAACGTTAAAGGTATTAGAAACCGTGATCAGTGGTATAAAGCAATGTATCGCATAAATACGAATTTTGAAAAAGTTAAATCTGATGATCCAGAATATCGAGATTATGTAAATAAAATTAATAGTTTAGCTAAAATGCAGGAAGAAAGAGATAGAAAGGAGAAAGAAATTAAGATACAGGCGAAAGAAGAGATGAGAAAAGCAAGAGAAGGAGCAGCAAGATCAAAACGAAAATATATAAAAAGAAAACAACCAGCTCCTGAAACAACATCGGAATTACAGCCTGCTCCTGAAACAACATTAGAATTACAACCATCATTATCATTACCACCGCCATTAAGATCATCACCACCAATGACAATGCCAGCAGCAAAAAGAATACAAGAAAGAAAAGAATCAGTATGGTCGCCAGTCTCACAGAAAATTCCGGAAGAACAACAACGAGAAAAAATGATTGAAAAAGAGCTTAATAATTTATCATTTAAAAAAAAAGCAAGAAAAGGTTTTAGAATGGAGGGGGATATTTATGGTGTAAATTTAATGAATAAAGAAATATTACAAATTAAAAATAAATTAATGCAAAGAGGATTATTTTCAGATCATCTTAATGTACATTTTGATGTTTATGAACCTTTACATATAATAGAAGAAAGATTAAAAAAAATACGGGAAGAGAGATATGATAAAGAAGGAAGTGGTCTCTCTACTGGAGGTGATTTTACTTTATGTCCAAATAACGTTATCTCTGACGTTGAACGTCTGGAGATTCTCATCGGAGGAAAACGAGCTGGTAATAATTCTCCAGAAATAATTAATGAAGCAGCTGATATTTGCAGACGATTATTTACTGGCGGTATCATGGACGTTGATGTTTATCAGTCTCTTATTAATGAAATTGCCGATGACTACTACAGTGACTGAGTACGTAATTAAATACAATTACTGTAATAAAATGATCGTACATAGTACTCAACGTGGACCAACCATGGTCAGGGTAATAAATTCACGATTACCAGTATATAAAACAACCTACGGAGATGGACTAGGTGATGTTGTTCAGGGTCTATTTAGAAGGATAGCCCCAAAAGCAATACCGATCGCAAAGCAACTGGGTATGAAAGCTATTGATGTTGTTCGTGAAAAAGGTATTGGTGCTATGGTAATCTCGCTGGTAAAGCATTTTCAGCGATCAAAGATAGACTAACACGATTAATACGCAGACCTGCGGTCCGACCTCAACCTGTAAAATTACCTAGTACTGAAGTAATGCCTGCAAATGTCAGTAAAATAATAAATCAAGTTGCTAATCAAAAACTAGCAGAGTTGGCTGATGTGCCTTTATCAGAAAAAGAAAAAAATATAACCTTTAGTCTGATAGCAGGAAGTGGTTTCACTTCCCGAAGTGGTCTCACTTCCCGAAGTGGTCTTCGTTTTAGACGATAATAATTATAATAAAGATGTTCAAGCGCATAGCTGATCCCGCATTTGACATGGACGCACCAGTACTTAAAGATGAGTCTGTGCGTGATTATCAATATTATTCTTATGAAGCTCGAATTCCAGATCAGCGTGGACGAATTGAATTACAAGTTCAGGATACAAGTAGGTATTTCTTACCCGCTGAAGCATTTATTGAAGTAGAAGGTGAAATTTTAAATATCGCTAATCCTGCATTACCAGTAGCATATGGAGACGATGTTAATGTCGGTTTTGTTAATAATGGTATTATGGCGTTATTTGATAGCGCTACGTACATGATTGATGGTAAAAATATTGAATCAATTCAGAAAGACGTTGATGTTGCAACAACAATACTTGGTCTTGCTAGATACAGCGACGATTATTCAAGATCAGCTGGTCCATCAATGATGTTTGCAAAGGATACAACTGATTCTCCAGAGTATCGACAATATGAAATAGGACGACCAAGAAATTTTGCTAGAAACGCCGATGCGGATGTACAAAGTATGATTATTAATGTAGATCCAGATTTTAATTTAGGATTTAGATCACGTCGAGCAATGTTGCGTGGTGGAAGAAGAGCATTTTCATGTGTGATTCCACTATCACATATATTTGGATTTTGTAGAAATGTCAGAAAAGTCATTTTCGGAGCTAAGCATACAGTTGTACTTGTACGAAAAGCAACTGACAATGATGCAATATGGCGACTCGCTGGTGATGCTGGTAGAGTAATTCTGACAAAACTTTCATTGTGGATGCCGGTGATGACTCCATCAATAACTGAAGAAGATCGTCTACTCTCTTTTATGAATCAAGGTGGTAAATCAGCATTATCGTGGTTAACAATGACCACAGATGTTGTTCAGAGTAATATTAATGGTTTATTTACGTGGCAAATAGCTTCTCAGCAAGGTGTTTCTGCGCCACGATATATATTTATTGCATTTCAAGATGCTGCACGGGTGGATGATCAAACACGTAGTATTATGATATTTGATAATCTTGGTGTTTCCAAAGTTTCCTTAAGAATAAATGGACATCAAGAACCATCCGAGGATATTTTACTGAATTTTGAACAAAATCATGTAGCACGTGTATATCATCGTCTAATGACGTTCATGGGACGTGATCAAAATGTTGATACTGGTTTACAAATATCGCAGTTAGATTTTACAACCTTATACCCAATTTATTACTTTTCGCTCGAACATTTAGATTTAACCAGACAGTCAGTAGTCGATATACACTTTCGAGCTCGTGTGGCAATAGGAGCTATTGCCAATTACAGAGCAATTGCTGTCATACTCAGCGATAAATCGATGTTAATTGAAGGTGCTGGTGGACGAATGAGAGTCGTTGATGCTCCAGTAGAAAACATGTAATTAGATCATTTATGAATATTATAATGTCGTATAATCACGTTAGTGTTAGTCTGACTCCTGGTCAGATTAAAAAGATACAATCAGCATCAAAAAATACTGTGGATTAAAAATATTGATAAAGAAAGATCAGATGAGCGGCTCAAATAAATTATCTCTTACGGAACATCAGCTCGGGCGTTTCAATGAAGCCAAAAAATCAAATAAAGGTATAAAACTTAATCTTTCTGCGGGTGCCATTAAAGATATCATTAAGACGGGTGGTATATTTTCACTTCTTGCTGCTATACCAGCATTAATAGCCGCTGCAGCTCCAGCTGTTGCAAAAGCAGCTGCATTAGGTGCTGTTGGAACTGCTGCTGGAATGGCATTAAAGAAAGCAACTGGACAAGGAAGAAAACGAAAACCAAAAAAAAAAGGGAAGGGGTCTAAGATTACCAGGGACCCCACACTGGTACGGAAAAGGCCTAAGATTACCAGGGACAATTTACTAATATCTCCTATGTCCAATTTTGATTTACTAGATGCTGCTAAAAAATTAAAAATAAAAAATTTTAGAGGAGTTTTTATGCGCGATCAATTACCAAAACAGCCAAACAATATTGAAACAGGTATTATTAATCTCGATGAAAATTCTGGTCCAGGCACGCATTGGGTCGCTTATGCAATTGATCCACGTGGAATTATTTATTTTGATTCATATGGACTAGCTCCACCAAAAGAATTATTAAAGTATATTAGCGGCTATCAAAGTATTCCAATATGGTATTCAACGTTACCAACACAAACATTAACTGATCCGCCAGTATGTGGTCGAGAAGTACTTAACGTACTTGATGCTATATCAAAATCAACAAAACCACCCCACAAAGTTGTACATGAATATACTACGACGTCATATTTAAACAGACATTAGTAAATATAATGGTAGATATTTATGGAAGATCTTCTCGTAGTAAAAGTCATCAGCAAGTTGATTTATCTAAATACGCAACTCTCGATCAGCTCAGAAACGAGATTGATGATTTATTAAATATAACCAGTGTGGATCAAAATGAAGTAGTCGTTTTTCAGGATAAAGAAGGGCGATTAAAAACTAGTAATATACAACTACCAGATGTTCTTATACGAGTTCCCACCGCGGCTGTTAATAATATAGTTACTTTTGCCGATCAGGGTAAAATACAAGACTCTGGTAACTCGATTAATGATTATATTAAGAAAGTTGGTGATTCATTTAGTGGAGATGTTATCATGAATCAAAATAAAATTATAGACCTTGGAAACCCAATCGCAGATACAGACGCCGCAACAAAGAAATATGTCGACGATCAAGAATCCAAGTACGTATTGGTCAACGGTGGCACAATGCGTGCATTTCTCAACATGAATAATAATGGCATTAATAATCTTAGAACACCAGAATATGATTTTGATGCTACAACGAAGAAATATGTAGACGATATCAACATTCCTATTTCAACTTCGTTAAAAACAATCGGTGATGAAATGACTACACTTAGTGCTACTTTTTCCAAACATGTAGAAACGTTCTTAAATTTTCGTAGAAATGTAAACAAACCCATTAAAGAATTTTTGGGGGAACAACCAACCGTTGACATAAAACTAGCCGACATTAACACGAAACTCAATGATATTGCCAGTGGAATACCTAATATTGTTCAAAAAACTAATCTGATTAAAATTCCACACGGACAAATTAAAAATATCGTATACACAGTAGCATCAGGATCATCAACATGGACACCACAAAATAAAACTATCAAATATACCGCAGAAGTCACTGGTATTTACAGGCTGTCCGTATTTAGTGATGAAAGATTTGTTATAATTAACAGATATCTATTGCGTCATTCAACTGATTTTCTCTCTGGAGTTGTATCTATAGTGTTAAGTAAAGATGTTGAAGAAACATTTATACTGAGAATAGACGATCAAACAATAACCTCAGTGCCTTATTGGTGGCATCTGGAATTTGTGGCTGAAACACCGCAATTAGTCACTTAATATAACAATAATGGATCAACCTCAGTCTCGCATTGACGTTCAACGTTACAGATGCAATCAAGTATGTGAGCGTCTGACTAAACTAAATAATTTTATCGACTATTATAACACGAAAATAAAAAAATACAAAAGACGTATAGTTGTCATCGATGTAGTTGTTTACTCGGTTTCTGCTGTTATTACTGGAACAGGATTATTATTATCAACATTGACGATGACAGCACCTACTATTATAACCATTATTGTTTCAGCATCAACGACTATTGCTGGAGTTCTCGGTATTATAACCAAAAAGATACATACTTGTACAAATGCTAAATTGCACGATTATATGATTAAATTACATACAGTGGCAGAGGCATGTTCTAAATTATCTTTGTATATTTCTTCGTGTGTTAGTGATGGTGAAATATCTGATACTGAATTCGCGATGATGATGAAAACTTATGATGACGCTTTTAAGGTGATCGCTAATGATTTTAACGAATTAAATAACAACAATAATAATAATGACAGACAGGGAGTTACTTCAGCAGATCGTTACTAATACAACTCCGTCAAAAACTACTATGATATCGTTAAGTTCGACCAATCCTGAGTTTAGTGTCAATTTTCCAACCGCAATTCCTGCAAAAGAAATAGCATTAGCACAATTGCGAGTTTATTATAGCTGGCCAAATATTAGATCAAAATCATTTGGTGGACTACAGCCAAATAATTCATTAATATTCGCTAATAAGAATAAGCCTGACGGAACTCCTGATTGGCAAGTAGTTTCTATTCCAACGGGCAGTTATCAAATAGAACAGATTAATGATGAGTTTCAGCGCAGAATTAAATCTATTACAGGAAAAGAATCAAAAATAGCAATTACTGTCTACGAACCGACACTATCTGCGGTTATTGAAATAAATTCCCCTGATTACTCCGTAGATATTTATCAAAGTTCGATTAGATCAGTATTAGGATGGCCTGATGTTCCACCTGTTTATAATGGAGTTTCAGAACCAAAAATAGAAGAATTTAAAATGAGTGAAGAAAATTCATTAAAGATCCAGAATATCGAGGAAAACAACCATGGAGTAATACAAGATTTGGATTTCCAAACGAAGATAGATATTACTTTACCGATTTTGACGGTAAAAGAATCCCCAAGTTGAATAAAGCATTATTTATTGTTAACACAGACACCAGGACGAAGATTAGTTACTATACTGTTGATGTAAGATTTATTAAACATTTTTTAGATACTCTTAAACCTGAATACGATAAAACGTTTAATGATTTAAGAAATTTACTTATTTCATTATCACAACATTATAATGAAAGTGTAAAGCAGCAAATAATCGAGTCAATAAAATATTTAAATGGTATCTTGTTCGATTTATACATCGTCAATCGAAGTATTATAAACACCGCGACTAAACTCGATGGAAATCGTTACACAAATCCAGAATCTAAACAAGTATTTCTTGATCATTATAAAATAACAGAAAAAAATTTACAAACATTTGTTATACCAGATTTAAATAACGCTGAAATGAAGAAATCATTAAATGATCTTATTGAAGAACACTTTAAAAGAATATGTGAATCATGGAAAAAAATAGCCCCACCACCGGTTATACTAAAACATAATAACAATCCTTTTGGTGCCGGACGTCATATATCGCCAGGCATTGTAAATATAACAACAACAATTGCAGTCAATCTGGTATGTGACGTAATTGATGATAGTTATCAAGTAAATCTTTCAAAATCTAATCACCGCAGTGGCACTGCGGAACAGGGGTATATACTATATTCATTTAGCCCTAAAGACCCACCCGGTTGGTTAATTGTATCTGAGCCAATTAATCCCGTGTACCTGAGAGTTCATAATCCATTTCTGACAAGAATAAATTTCAAACTCACTGACCAGGCAGGAAACATTTTGGATCTAAGACAAGAATCTCTTAATATTAATTTGTATATACGCTCGTAGAACGTCTGATTAAATATTTCCTAATATAATAAGGGAAAAAATAATCTGATTATGAAATAATATATTTTTTTTTACTGATTTTTCTTAATCTGATGAGTAAATAGGTACTCTGATTCATGAAATATCTACAGATTTCTTTATCTGATGGGTATAATGGTACTCTGATTCATAAAAAGTTACAGATTTTCTTATTTCGTCGGGTATAATGGTACTCTGTTTCACGAAAAGTTACAGATTTTCTTATTCTGCCGGGTATAATAGTACTCTGTTTAATGTTTTTGAGCAGACTTTCTTATTTTCATAAATAAAATATATTATATTATGTTTTTTATTGTTTTTGTTGATTTTGGGCAGATTTTCTCATTCCGCCGGGTATAATGGTACTCTGATTCATGAAATAATTACAAATTTCTTTATCTGATGGGCTAAATGGTACTATTGTTAGTGAAATGGTCATAATTTTCTTTATCTGATGGGCAGTTTACTAATCAAAATCATTAAAATCTGATTTCTATGATTAAAGCAATTGTATATATAATAAAGCGAGATAACTCGGCTATCTCTCTCTGCGGAGTAAATTAAACGATTATTTCCCTTACTACTACGTTCGATTTACAGACAACAAATACTTCTTGTTTTTCGTTAATTATTTAGTGACTTATTTCTTTTTCTGTAGATGATTAGCTGTTAGTAAAGCATCAATTTGTAACAGAGAGGAATATTGATGCATCTTTTAACTCTGATAATCTTAAATTCACGTCGGTTTATACGAATGCGTAAAGTTATTTTTAGCTATAACATGTATTTGACCTTAACGAACGATAACTCTTACAAAAAAATGTAATGTGCGATTATTTTATACAGTATATATAAATAATGTTTGTAAATTAAGTAAATATACGCTACAGTTGTACAATAATTGTGATTTTATTCAGTATATTGGTCGTACGTAATTTGTCTGCTTATTCAGTGTTGGGTTAACTACATAATAATTTTAAAACGTCTATATGTATGAATCGGAAAATGGCTCAGTGGTATAGTTGTTGCAACTATGATACTGACGACCGTGGTTCGATTCCTACAGCTGACGAGTGTCGACAGTATTCGGAACGATGCTATTTTATTTTAAAGAAAATAATTATTATATAATGAACCAATAAAATATAAATGATATTATTTCTGCTATTAAAAAATTAAAGCATAACGGAATAAATATATCTGATAATCTCGATCCTGAAAAAATATTATGCGATTATGAAATATTAAAACAAAGAAAATTTGACAATAAATACACATTACCATCCAATTATAAATTTGTAAAATCAATTTATCAGTCTATGCTTGAATCATTGGGGATGGTAAATGAAAAACAGGTAAAGCTATTTGCGCCTCTTGCACGTTCGATCGAAAATATTAGATCCGAACTATCTCGTGAATACGAGAAAAAGAAGATCGTGGATAATCGTGTAATGCAATTAAGAAAAATTATGTTATTTGATTCTGTCAAAAGTGAGAGTGACACTGAGAGTAGCGACGGTGAAGGTACCCATGGCAAAATATAGAATCAAACTATATACAATTTATTTGTTAAGAGTACAGAGTTAGATATATTCAAATATTATCCACTGATCGTATGTTTTCGAAAATGTTGATCCAATAATATTATCTGCAACACGTTTTACTGAAGCAGGATTGATGCTAAAATGTTTTGCAGCTGCATATATTGAAGGAAAAGTTATTTCCTGTCCTGTCTGTATATTCATGGATTTAATAGCTCTTCTTGCAAATTTTTTACATTTTCCAGTATTTCCACGTGCAGAATTCTGACTCTGTGTAATAGCTTGCAGGTTAGATAACCGATTATTTTTGGGATTTCCATCAATGTGATCAACTACAAATCCATCTTTGATGATCCCAAAATAACATTCGTAGATGAATCTACTTGATAAATAATTTTTATTTCCACTGGTATTAAAACTAAAATAACCAGTATTATTAATACTACCGACTGGTTTTTTCAATCTACAGTTTCTGATCACACCATCTCGAGACGCTTCATAATTTTTTATTATGGGATGAGCCTTAAATTCGTATTTATTACGAAATGCTTTTTTTCTTAATTCTCTTATAATATCGTTGTCGATCATTTCATCATAAGTCTGATTTGTCTGAGTCATTTTATATAATAATATTATTTGTCTAAATCATTGTTTTGAAATCTGACCAGATAATCTTCTACGGTTTGTATAGGAGATTTACCTGGCGATGTATTATTTTTTTTGTCATAATATCGTTTTAATTCTCTATATTTTTTTCCGCCACATTTTAGACACAATTGAGTTTTTCCCCTCACTCCAACACCGCATTGAATATACGGTATTGGTCCTGTACTTCCATTTTTGAAACTTTGTGCATGATTTCCGCAATATTTGTTCACGCACGGTTTATTACAAAGAGAAGTATATCCAATTCTGAGCCAAGCACATTTGTTCTTTGTTTCAAGCATTATATATATACTAAAATTTTAATTTAAATACTTGTCTTAATTATATGAACGAATTATCGGCAATTGAACCTTCCCATGCTAGATTTGATCTTGACAGACTATCAGAATATAAATATAGTACTTTGATGCAAGATCTGGCATTAACGGATGAGGATGTAACCGAACGTATTCGTGAAGCAAAAAATGAATTTCGTGACGATGGCGCTGTTCATGTATGGTCAACATTCAGAGTCGGAAATGTTACTAATATGATGAATGACAAACGAGGAAAAGTAATTATTAATCATCTTGATGATCAAAAATATTTTATTTTAATAAAATTTATTGTAAATACAAAAGAAGATATTTGGATTATTCGTGACAAGCGCGATCCAGTACACATACAATCAGGAAATAATATTGTTCTCTTAAATAATAAATCTAAACCCGGAATACTGACTGGTATTGATAAGATATATTATGAACGGAGCTACCCAGTTACTGCAGTCGTATATGCAATATATCCGCTTAATAATAAACCTGACGTCGGGGATCCAAAACCTATGAAACTGTCCGAGTCAAGAATAAACTGTGTAGCTGAACGAGTTACAGAACATTTCATAAACGCGATACGTGGTAATGGTTTAACAGATTTACGACGTAAAAAAATAAATACTTGAGCAGAATCAGTTAAAGATACCGGAGCGTCTATCAAAGATGTCGCTGAACTAGAAAAGAAATTAAAATTCCCAATAACGGTAAAAACGTTAACCGGAGAGATTTTATATAAACCAAAATATGAATCAAGAGGAGCTCCAATATATATTATTGATCATAATTCGCATGCGTGGACCTCAGCAGTAACAATATTTCCACGAGATAGAGCGGTTAAATTTTATGATGGTCATATATTTGATTTTATCAAAAATATCAGTAAAGTGACCCTGTGTCTGTTTGGTTATTTCAAAGTTCAGAATATGATCATTACGATCAGTTTGTACGGCCTAATGGTGATATTTACCGTAGAGAATCTCTTAATGTAGAAATGGAAAATCTTGCGCAGCGCCTTTGGCGTGAATATACTTCAGACGATGTCAAAGTTAGACAATTATTAAATAATTGTTTTACAGTTCCATCCGTAGCGGCTCATTTCGCTCAGGAGAAAAATTTATGGAAACCAACACGATCGGAATTTCTTGAAGATATTCATAAAAGTTGCGTAGAATATGGACACGGAGGATTATGGAATACTAAATACAACTATAGTGACGTTATATCCGTCGATATGATAGCGTGTTATCCTGGAAGTTTTCTTGGATACGGAGAATGTTCTAAATACTTTAAGAGATTCGGACATCCATCACACGAGATGACCAGGGTTGCAATAAACGGACCATTACCAGATTTTGATTTAACAGGATTTGCTCATGTAGAATCATTCGAGTTTGCAGAAAATCTCCATCCGATTACTTATGCTTGGTTTGGAAGACATTTTTCAGAGCGATGTTGGGTTCCAATAGTACTATTGCGATACATGCTTGATGTTGGAATTTTAATATCTTTACAGGTGAGTGAGGCCATTATATCATATAGTCCACAGAAGCAAGTTTGGTTACCAGAACCAAATAGATTTAATATTGATGATGCCAGGAAAGAATTTCCTAATCTTAATGAAGATGACATTATTAAAATTACTAATAATATACGTAAATGCAGAGACGAGCATGATGAAACATTTGCAAAAGATCTTGGTAGAAAGATAATTGGTAAATTTACTCAAGGAGGAGCCTATGATCATAAAAGACATTGTACAAGATTAATTATGGACGATGCTGAACTCGATTTTATAATTGCTGATACAACAGAAAAAAACATATTTATAAATCGGAGTAATGCTTATTTGTCAGACGGAATCAAACTAGGTACAATTGTGAGTTATCTTGATGGTGACTCACCGCAGTTTACTCATTTAAGATCATCTATGTTGGCATATGTTTCTATAAATCTACTGTCTATGATAAATAGATTTTCTCGTGATGCTGTCAGAGTCGCCACGGATTCGTTTTATATAAAAAAAAATATACGGATTTATTAAAACCGCTACTTGGTAATGGTGAATGGGGATCATGGAGAATAAAACAAGAAAATATACTTAGTTATTCTGAATCTGCCGACGTTGAAATTAAGGAAATATATCACAAAAATAATAATCAAGTATCAAAGTCATCAGCACCATCTGTATATGATCCTGTGGCTAGACATAAAACTGTTTATCTTAATGGATGCGGTGGTTCAGGTAAAACAACGCGTGTGATTAAATTATTCATGAATAATAATTCAGATATAATTGTTTTGACACCGACACATAAACTCGCCAGAGAGATAAAAGAGCGAGGAGTAAAATCGTGTACTTATCATAGTTTCTTTAGATGGTGTGGAGACACATGGACTCTTGAGCGAATGGGTGAGAAATATATACCTAAATATATTATATGGGACGAGATATGCACGGTGTCGTTAGAAATATTAAAAACATTTCTTGAATGGCTATTGACGAAAAATACTGCTATAATAATGTGCGGTGATCATGGTCAACCACCACCTTTTATTGGACAGTCTCCACATGAATGGCTGAAGAATAACGTAGATTATTATGAAGAAATAAATGATGACCATAGAGCTATTGATGAACCGCTGAAGGAATTTAAAAGTTAATTAGACTACAACCAGACAGAGTACAATGTGAAATAATGCGAGGAGTAATTCCAGAGACTTCTATGAGTGATTTTCTAAATTTATGGAATCCCGCTGATTTAATAGTTGCAAGTAGAAAGATAGTTCGTGATGAACTACAGAATAAATTATTTCTGTTACATAAAGAAAAGTTTTCAGATTTACCTGTACCTTTGTGTTATCGCCCAGCAGATACTCGACGACAGAATATTGATGTTGAAATTCCTGGTGGAGACACTGAAAGTGTCCGAGTACAGAATCTTGTCTTGAATGATATTGTTTTAGTCGATATTAATGTCGTTGAGAATGCGCTTAATATGAATAAATCACCGTGGACGTTAGGATACGCTATAACTATTCACTCATCACAGGGGTTAACTATTTCTGATACAAATATCTGGATTATAGATGATCGGATCGAATGGTCGAATTTAGTTTATCTCGCAGTTTCTAGGGTCAGAAGAATATCTCAACTACATAGGGTTATTATGAATTTTACAGAAAATAATGATCAGACAGAATAATGACGTAATAAGAAAAAAACTATCTGGTTATAAGCAGTGTGACAAAAAAAAATAAGCGTGACTTTGATATTGATGTTGAATTTATTATAAAACTAAAAACACAACAGAATAATAATTGTGCAAATTGTAACTGTAATATGTTATGGCAATATTCGAATAATAATCCAAGACAATTTACCGTAGACAGAATTAATAGTAATCTTGGTCATACACGTGATAATGTGATGCTGACCTGTCTTGAATGTAATCGACGTAGAGGTTCTGGTTATGCAATTGTATGTGGTGGTAATTGTGTGTCTTTAGGAATTACTTGTAATTGTTCACGTACAAATCCACGTTGAGGAGCAGTAGAATCCAGTCTGT
>JAECUM010056256.1:0-14703 GCA_016617855.1 Megalonaias nervosa | reverse complement strand
ACGAATGTCTCAGTCGCACAGAATCGTTGTGGAATTATAAAATTACGTTCCTAACATGATTTTACCTTTCATAGCTGATTTTACTAGAAAACTAGCTAATTTTTCTCGAAGTGATTTATTTTTTACAGAATTTATCGCATGAATTAATTTCACATCTGCGAGATGTAGCTGTTGTAAATCTTTACTTCGATAAGCAACATCGTGAATGTGACATGCTCGATCGATTGCCTTTACGGGATGTTCTCCGGGCCGCGGTTGATCTTGTTCGTCAAGACAAATATCTAAACGTGTTC
Organism: Megalonaias nervosa; assembly: GCA_016617855.1. Taxonomy (NCBI): domain Eukaryota; kingdom Metazoa; phylum Mollusca; class Bivalvia; order Unionida; family Unionidae; genus Megalonaias; species Megalonaias nervosa. Next base: position 14,410 of record JAECUM010056256.1, on the reverse strand, counting down.
CTGGACCACATTAATTATAACCCGGTATATGCTTTTCTCCGGGATATTTTGCCCACGGTGTTCCTGGTAATTTTCCTAACATCGTAGAGATATCCCCGCCAGTTTTATTGATATCTTTGATAAATTTATATTTTTTTGTACCATATACTGCACATGCGCCTGTCAATGCGCGTTTTTTATTTTTTGTCGTAACCGTAGTTAATTCAGTGTTACGAGTAAATGTTTTGCATCGAACACAATATAGATCCATAATATTTGTTATATGGATATAATTGAATTCTCTGCGACGCGGCAACGAGAACAAATTAATCATCATCCAGCGTTACCAAATTCAATTAGGATGATCATTATGGGTCCATCTGGAAGTGGTAAAACACAATTATTACTTAATCTGATTATGCGATGGTTGAAGTGGGATAAATTATATTTAATAGCTCCATCCGTAGATGATCAACGATGCTATGAGGTCCTTAAAGATTTTAATGAAAATGCAGCATCTCTTGGTAACGGTGACGTAATTGAATTTATAACCGACATCAAAGAAGCACCATCCGTAGATGATTTTGACGGAGATATTAATAATTTAGTGGTATACGACGATGTGATGTTGGACAAACAAACAAATCCAGCTAGGATATTTTTCCGCGGTCGTCATAAAGATACTGATGTAATTTATGTAACCCAACGATACGTACAAATCCCGAAAGTAATCAGAGATAATTGTAATGTGTTATCGGTATTTAACGGCGTCGACAATCACACGTTGCAAAATATTTATTATACTTGGTGTTCCGGCGACATGGACATGGTTAAATTTAAAAATTTATTTTCTCATACACAATCTGCCCCGTATGGATTTATAACGTTAAATTTACATGATCCACGATGTCGATATCGTATTGGTCTTGATAAAATTTATTCGACGTAATTATCTAAACTCAGCGAGATCGGATATAAAGTTCCATAAGTACGATAAATGTTGTTCACATATTCGACGTTATCTACGAGATCAGGTTTAAAATTAACAGTGACAACTTTGTCGGTGATTTTATCACCATCGTCATGGTCAATTTTTGATTCTTTTATCTTTATCAAATTATTGTAATATTTTTTTAGATTTCGGTCGTGTAATACCATATCTAATTTTGTATAATTTTCTTTTATTGGAATACTTGGCATTTCTGATAAATGTTGTTCGACTTCTAGATATCGTACTTTTATCTGTGGTTCTTTTTTTCTATGATTCTCATGAGACGCTGGAATCCAATGCCGTATTTTGACTGCAACTGCAACGTGGACATTGTTTTATAATCATCTCTTATTTTGTCTTCTTGCTCCGATGTTAATTTGAGACCCTTTGGCATAGTTTAAAGTATATAAAGTGTATAAATTACGTAAAATAAATAAATAAAAAAAAAAGTTTAAACACTTAAATTAATTTAACCACTTTAAACCAAATATTTCGCCCACACCCTGCACCGACAACCACAATTTACCGCAGCCGACAAATGAACCCGCATTTTTTTTCCTCTCCAGAATAAGTTATTTTACCGATCTGAGCCTTCTATGGTCGATTGCAATTCGGAGGTCGACGGGGAAAATTTTATAGGGTTCGCCCCCTAGCTCCTCAGATGATTAAAAAAATTAGATGGAAAACTTTTATGCTTATTTCTATCAAAATCCGACTATGATTTTAACCGTCATTTTTAATTTCTGCACATTGGTAGGATGGAAAATATGGAAACGCGTTGAAATCGGCGTTTTCTTATACTACTAGAAGAGAGCTACCTGTGACGTCACATACCCCAGATAGGTGCGCTAGCGTCTGTGCGCAGTGAATCGATGTGACAGAGTTGGAACATGATGGAAACTACGAAGACGATGAACTGGGGTGCAAAGGTAAAAGGCAGTTAAATATATATATATATATATATATATATATATATATAGTATATATATATATATATATATATATATATATATATATATATATATATATATATATATATATATATATATGTGTGTGTGTGTGTGTGTGAGAGAGAGAGAGAGACTATGGTGTTTAAATTTTAGTCATTTGACATTTTGCAATCACGATGACACAATCTCACCACTTCATTGAGAAAGGAGAAGAAAGTAAGAGGCAGAAATCTGATCTATCGCCTTGCACAGCAGCTGAAGCCATGGCTCAAATCCATGTCAGCGATTTTGAAGATGACGTGAGTGAGCCAGGATCCACACCTTCTACGTCTGCATCCAGACCCAGAGAATCTATGCTAAACCAAAGTTCACCAGGTACACCTGAAAAGTATTGCCACATTCGAGAGACGGAGAAACACTTCTCAGAAGATTTAGAACCACAGCCTACACGTACAAGGTGAAATTTAAAGATTTATTGTCAGACGTACTGCTGGAGAAAACAGAGGGGTTCATCACCAATTTGTGGGATTCTTTGTTCACCTCACTGAAACGACAATGTGAAGCCAAAGAAGTCGATCGCTTGAGACTCTCCATTAATCACGATAGTCTGAAGTCATCTATTTGGATCGAGTTTAGCAGCCCAGCAGAAATAACACCTTCCAAGGTCATCGACAAGATTCAACATGTGCTGTTCAGCGACAAGTTTTACCTCACCGAAGGAAAAGCGACAATGTACATGACCCACCTTTATCTCCCCAAAGGGACCGGACAACGCAGAAAAGTGTTATTGATGAACGACCTTCGCAGCACCAAGCATAGCCTCGTTCAAATTAACTACACTTAAGACAAGACGTGTTTAGCCTGTGCCATCGTCGTGTGACGAACGTATGCCGACATGAACGACACAGCAGAATGGAAAAGAGCCTGCAAGAACATTCGAAAACCTAACGGAGCCAAACAACAAAGAGAAAACAGAACTCCTATTACAGCAAGCTGGCCTATCTAAAGATACACCCTGCGGCATTCCTGAAATGCAAAAATTGCAAGACGTCTTAGCGCCATGCTACACATTGAAAGTGCACCTTCAAGAAGTGCATGGAAAAGTCTTGTTTGACAATTTCAAAGACGGACAATACATTCACGTCTATCATCACAATGAACATTTCAATGCCATTACCAGTATCACCGGATTTCCCGGATACAGTTATAACTACGGGAAATGTGACTTTGGGTATAGCAATCGAGAGCAACATAAAGCATTGCGGATTAAAATGTCCAGGATGTTTGGCTTCTAAACCCTGTCTTGACGAAGGACAAAATTAATATATTGCTCAGTCCAACCTGTTACCAAAGACATCTGAAGACCCAAGGTTCACAACAGAAAAGTACTTGCCAACTCCTGAAATGTTGTTCCATTTGTGGACAAGTTATACGTACCAATAGTGCCAAGGCACACATTTGTTCAGGAAAGAAACCCATATCTCGCCACATTGTGGAATTGGAACACGAATGCTACATTCCAAAATACCAACCCGAACATGAGGAGGAGGAAGAGGAAGATGACCACAAGATGAAACGTAATTTCATCTTTTTCTATTTCGAATGCATGCGTCTGGCATTCACATTCCTAATTTCTGCGTAGCTCATCGAGCGTGCGAGAAGTGCATCCAAGAACTTATATTTTGTCATTGCCCACACTGTAGCAAGATTCCTGGAGGACGTGAAAATATCTTTCGAGAACCAAACAAGCTGGCCGATTTTGCCCAATGGATCTTAGACCCTATCGACGAGACGTGGAGTCAAGAGGACATCGAACGTTACGGAGAATGCCATCGCTATGCCACGGTGATAGCTCACAATTTCTCGGGATACGATGGACGATTTCTTCTAAAACACTGTACGGATCAAAGCACCGAACGTCATAAAGTCACTCTGAACTGAGCCAAACTCATCTACATGCAAGTGGGACAAGTACGATTTATAGATTCGTTGAGTTACTTGGCCATGCCTTTGAGTCGAATGCCTAAAACGTTTGGAATGACATAAATGGCCAAAGCTATTTGCCGCACTTTTTCAATACAGAAGCCAATCAACACGCCTCTCTGCCACATTTTTCTGAAGCTCACTACTACGACCCCGACAACATGCGCACCGAACAACGAGAAGCTTTCTATGCTTGGTACTAATCTCACGCCTCGGACCCTTTCGACTTTCATGAAGAAATGTTAAAGTATTGTAGATCCGACGTGGACATTTTACGGCGTTGCTGTGGAAAATTTAGAGAACTGTTCATGAAACATGCAACCATGAGCAAGCTTGTGATCACACTCAAGAAGAACCCGTATCGATCCTTTAAAAAAAGCCTGCACCATTGCCAAAGGATGTTCCTTAGTGTACCGCAAACGATTCATGCCGGAGAAGACCCTACCTGTCATTGGCCGTTACTCGGTCAAAACTCTACGCTGGCTACGTTACTTGTGCGACAAGGAAGACAAATGGATCCAACATCCCCGAAACGGAGGCAGCGAAAAAACTATTGGAAATTATTCAGTGAATGGTTGGGACTTAGAAAACCCCAAGATCGTGTACCAGTTTAACGGTTGCTTATTTCACGGATGTCCGATCTGCTACCCTCAACGTCATAACAAAAATGAGCTTTTACAACGTAACATGGAAGACTTGTAAGAGACCACTTGTCAACACCGCTTGAGGTTAGAACAGCAAGGATGCCAAGTCGTGGAAATGTAGGAACACGAGTACGATCACCGTTTGAAAACCGATCACGAGTTTAAACTCATCATTGACAGTTACAAGCTGGTGGACCCTCTGAACCCACGGAACAGTCTGTATGGAGGACGGACGAATGCCACCTATTTGCTGTACAACGCCGACGAAGAGAAAGGAGAAGAAATAAAATACCTGGACATGTGTTCGCTGTATCCTTACGTGTGCAAATGTTGTCACTTTTCTGCAGGCTACCCACAGTTGCTGACGAAACATATCAACGTGGAAAACATTCGACAATACTAAGGATTGATTAAAGTCTTGCCTTCCACCGACTTGTACCATCCCGTTTTACCTCACCATTGCCAAGAAAAACTAATGTTTCCTTTGTGCCGTACTTGAGCCGAAACATGCAACCAAGAGCAAGCTTGTGATCACACTCAAGAAGAATGCGTATTGACAAAAACATTGGTCAGCGTCGAATTGTTTCAAGCTCTGGACCTGGCATACCAATTGTTAGACGTGTACGAAATTTACCACTTCCCCAAGACAGAACAGTACCACAAGGGTGACGAGACTCAGAGAGGCATTTTCGCGGACACGTGAATGCCTTTTTGAAACTCAAACAAGGAGCCAGCGGCTCTCATTCCTGGCGCCACATTCCGGAAGACCAAGAAAAATTCAAAGAGAAATACTTTGACCAGGATGGCATCACTTTATACCACGTAGAGAAAAGCGAATGAAGGCGATCATTTGCTAAAGTGATGTTGAATTGCTTGTGGCACAACGACCGTGTTTACCCAAGACGGAGTATTTGGCAGAACCGTCCCGCAACTTTCAGATGATTCAAGACAAAACCAAATACATGAAACACGTGGACGTCATTCGGAAAGGCTTCATCTTAGTCATTTAGAAAGAAGAACTTGAGTTTGTAGACGCCGACGAATTTGGAAATGTCATCATTGCGGCCTACGTGACCACATGCTCGCTTAAAATTGTACGAAGCCTTACACCAGTTAGGAGATCGTCTGCTGTACTTTGACACGGACAGTTGCATCTAAAATCGATCGCCTGGGTCACCGTCACCCTGAAATCGAAGGAGACCGTTTAGGAGCCTGGACGGACGAGCAACCCGACGACAAGATTCTCAGTTTTGCTAGCGGCGGTCTTAACAATTACGGTTGTGAATACCGGGACCAACGAGGAGAGTTGCAAACCGAGTGTAAAGTGAAAGGATTGACTGTAAATCATTGCACGATTCAAGTGGTGAACTTTGGCGCGCTGAAAGAAGCCTTGCAGTCCGGAGAGGATGGAAACTTTAGAGTGACCACCTACGAACCTCACAAGATTGTACGTTTACCCACACACCAGATGGTCAGTCGACGTTAGGAAAAAGTGTATCAAATCGTGTACCAGTAGCGAGTTCGACTTCCCAATCACTTCACTTTCCGTACGGACATGTCGATATTGACCAACATATAAAAGGGAAAACGTCCAAGACCGATACTTCATTACGAGAAGAAAGACCAAGCTAGAAAGATGAATCCTCTTAGACAGGCGCAATTCAGGTTCAGTAATTCTCAAGTCGAGTGCGATGCTGTGCCTTGGGATGGCAGGGACGCTGTACGCTGCGACCTCAGCAATTCAGTACGACATCATGGGAACTTCGCTATGACTACTACTACACCTACCATGGAAAGGGATCCTGTGCGTGTCAAACCTGACGGATGCGAAGGCGATGGCACTCGTTACAGTAAACCTTTTCACTTTACTGGTTTTTATCCTCAGCGTCATACTACCGTGCAGCTACCATCCTATGGGTGTCATTCATGCCTGAACAAACTACTTCGGGTTTTACCACCGCTTCATCGAAATGAACCTGTGAAAGAAGAATATTCGTTGCCGCTGCGTTTGACTGAATATTGAAACTTTGAAAGTCGACTCCAAACGTTCAAAGGAAAGTATCCCAAACATCTGAGAGGACCTTCCCCCGAAGAAATAGCTAGTGCTGGATTTATCTACTTGGGCGAAGGTGATAAAGTCAAGTGCTTGAGTTTTGGTGTGTCACTACACGAGTGGGAGCAGAAAGACTCGGCTTACCTGGAACATGCTCGATGGTCTCCACACTGTCACCACCTACCTTAAGTGGGACCCAGTAATTAAAGTGTCTGCAGGAAGTTACATAACATTTTGTTTCAGAAAATAGCTTGGCTAGGAGTCAAACGTTGGACGACACCGAGACAAGTATTTAAACCCAATTTGAAAAGTAATATTCAAGGATTACCAAACGAAGTGCAGGAGAAGATCTACAAGGAAGTTTGGCAGGGACTTGCCAGAGCAAAATTTCAATATGTGACTGTAGAGCGTGTGTGCCGAGAAATTCACAAGAGGAAAGTGAAAAAAGCTAACAAACTGGTCAGATTTCTCTGGATCAGGTGTGCGTTCTTCAGAGTATTCCGCTTTAAACCATTTAAATTAGAAGATTTTATTGACATTCTTGACCGCTTCCCGGAATGGCAGTGGTCAGAAATTACTCACTATATCCATCAGATTCGCTCTGGGAGAAGATTTTGAATAAAAGTAAGGACAATTAGAAGTAACCCCGATGTGGGTATAAACACTGACATAAACACATTGTCATGGATACTTTACAAGAGAACATTCGTGGTTTCCCTCTAGAGTTGAGAGAACGCATTTACCAAAAATTCGTCAAAATACAAGCGAAACGCAAAGAAGAATTGCATCCATTACGTCACCAATGTTTTAACCACTGGTACCCGCATGCTATCAGAGGACTGATTCATTGAAAGCGTTTCGATGGTCAGACATTGATAAACTACCCGAGTGTCAGAAGACTTTGGTTGCTACTCATCCTACTTACATGGTGTCCATACTACAAAGAATTAAAAGGAAGACTTAGAGGATTTCCAAACTCTTTTACACGAATGAATATTGCCTGTAGAGGAAACTTCTGTGCTGTGTGTGGTGTGTGAGCTAGTGCCTAAACAATTTGGATACGCCAATGGAGTACGATCAGTTCTGTGCAAAAACTACATCTATTACCTCCGACAAAAGAGGGCATAAAAACTTGCTACTATGCCACGACCTTAATCAGTAATGATACAACAGATTCCGTGGAAGGAAGTCAATGATACTATTCAGACTGTGGATCATTACAAATACTTTTTACAATGAACTGTTTCCTTTGAAATGGGAATGTCGTGTGGTGTGCGTCTTAGTGACTTCTCTTCTGGGATTTCGTTTACCAGCCGATTCCTTCATTATGGCTACCTCTGCTGTCTATGCTACCTCTTCCTCCACTTTCAAAATCATCGACGAACACTTAGATCGTGCTAGTTGGGAGGCCTTGTATCTTCGACATCCCTTTAACATGTTAATTGCTGGACCGAGTGGTTCAGGCAAAACCGAATTTGTCAAACGTTTGATCGCACACAAAAGTCATATCATCGATCGTCCACCTCAACGCATCGTATGGTGTTACAAAGAGTGGCAATCGACTTACAGCCTCCTGCGAGAAAGTCAAGGCGATTCCATCGGTTTCGTGGAAGGCTTTCCTTGCGAAGACGACGGGATCGTGTCTGATCCCAGTCAAACACATCTGGTCATCTTTGATGACATGTTAGAAGAAGATGAAGAAGAAATTAAACTGTGGTTTAACTCAAAGGGCATCATCGTAATGCCATTGTCATCTACATTATTCCAAAATTTGTTTCAGCAAAGTAAAGCCCACCGCACCATCAGTCTCAATGCTAATTACGTGGTGTTGTTTAAAAGTCCCAGAGATAAATCGCAAGTGCTAGCGTTAGCCAAACAGTTAGGAACTCCTTGTTGACCCACGCGTACGACGATGCCACTCAAACTCCTCATGCATATTTATTCGTCAATTTAATAATCACCTACCGCCGATTATTTGCGATTTCGTGCCCATCTGTTTCACAACTGGTGCCAAGACGGAGGGCCTGTCGTGTACACATCCTCGTCTATGTGACAAAAGAACTATAAAAACCTCTGACACTTATGGTCTGTCTCACACATTGTCAACATGACGTCCCTTCAGTCTCATCATCCCGTCAAATTGATTCGTGCCTTGTACGGCATCAGTCGCCACAAAAATCCACAAATATAAGCTTGTGTCTTAGAAGCCAGTCTCAGAGAAGTCTTACGATGGTTTACGGAGACAGCACGTCAAATTACTTCAAGGCATCATTCACATCCCTCATCAAACCAAACGCTTATTTGACAGAAACAAAGTAGCATTGACGCAACTGGCAGATCCCCAAATCGACACTCAAAGCAAAAAGCAAATTATTTTGAAACCTGGAGGAAGCGGTTCTCCAGGATGTGTCATCATTTGCTCTCTCTCAAAATGGGATCCAAATGCCCGAGCAGCGACCCCCAAGAAAAGAACATTTTCCGCCCAAAAGTGCCAAAAAGAAAAAGAGCAGCGATGTAAAGACCAGGTCATGACCCCCCAAAAAAGAAAATTCCCAAGAAAAGTCCCAAGAAAACAGCCTCAACCCGTAAGAGAGTCTCCTAGGCCCGGACGCAACCTCATTTTCCTAAACCACGACCTGCGGTGGCCGTGTCTCCATCATCAGCAGCTTCTTCCACTTCGCCTTTGCTGGTGATTCCAACCAAACCCGACTTGACACCCTCCCTAATTTGACGAAAAAGTGGAAACCCGTGTCTCAAGTGACACCCTCCTCCTCTTCAGCCGCTGCGGCACCTACTCCCAAAATCAAAATCTAAAAGAGATCGGGAATGTTACAGAGTTAACTGGATTTATTCAAGCAAGAACTAACACGATTTAGTCCGTTGCGAAACCCCTCAACGTCGAGTGATGCCAGCCATGAAGATGATCCGACGTACCGACCATCATTGACGCAGCATTTCAGTATAAAAAGACTCGTGCCAGACAGGAACAACGCACCCAGCATTTACCTGTCAGGCATCATCTTACCGAGACGTCTCAGTTACAACACGAATTGCAATCGTTGATGGATCGGAGCGATTTGTCAGAAACGGAAAAATCGCTATGGTACGGGAAAGTGTTGCAATGTCTTCAACTCTTTCACCAGAAAGCTTAAGACGAAACAGTTCAACCGACTTTGAAAGATTTCAAGGCCTTAATGAAACATCAATCGCCACCACCCCCAGTGACCAAGACAGACGAAGCCACACGGATGCCAGAGGAAGAAGACGCACGAGAAGTCTTTCAAACGCCGTCAGAACCTCCCTCCTCTAGTAAGATTGCAATGTCCATGTTGATCCCTTCCCAAACACCTCAACGAGAAGAACTCAAAGATTGGGTGACAAAGATGATGTCCACTCCTCCTTCGATAGAAGTGAAAAAGAAAGAAGGGAAACCAGAAGTGAAAAAAGCAAGAAAAGCCATCCCATTTCAACAACCACTACCCTCGACTTCTACTCTTTTGGCACGTCGGACACACTAAGCCGTTTCCAAACCACCTCACCCAAGCCAGAGTAGCATCAGTTAAGAGTGGGTGATTTATTGAAGAGAGAGTCCTGATGGAGAATTTGTTAGCCGACATTTACTATGATCCAGCCCAACCCTGCGGGTTACGGAGGAGTTCAGAAATTGTATCGTGCTGCCACATCCCGACCGAAAAGTGTACGTTTACCTCAAGTGCAGTGATGGTTACAAGAATAAACCACGTACACGTTACACGATCCCATTTGCAAAAATTTTTCCAGAAGTCGCACCAGAGTGGAGGGTATCGATCATCAATGGAAAGCCGATTTAGCCGATGTCTCTCATTTGGCCACCTACAATCGTGGCTACAAATATTTGTTTTGTGTCTTCGACGTCTTTTCCATATTTTCCTAGGTTGTGCCTTTGACTTCCAAATCGAGCTCTGAGTTAGTGAGAGCCTTAAAACTGGTGTTGAACAAAGTGGTCGTCACCTTCTTCGATGGCAAACTCACAAAGGCACCGAATTTCTGAACCAAGCTTTCCAAAAAGAATTGAAGAAACGAGACATTCATTTTTTCACCACCGAGAATCCAGACACCAAAGCCAGCATCGTGGAACGTTTTCAACGCACCTTGAAAGAACGCATGTGGAAATATTTTACGTATCAACACACTCTCAAATACATCGACATCTAACCGCGCCTGGTCCAAGCGTACAACCAATCTTACCATCGGAGCATCGGATGCGCCTCCGACGAAGTAAGTCCCAACAACGAAGTGTCCCTCTTTGAGCGTCTGTTTGGTACGTTCCCGAGTGCGGTCCCCAAGAAAGGTGAAGTGTTGAAGAAGGGAGATTGGGTGCGCATTGACAAAACCACCCGCACTTTCGACAAAGGTTACTTACTCAACTAGGTCACCGAATTGTTTCGTGTCACTGGACCAGTGCGTGGTCGTCATCCTGGATCGACGCTTCGCAAGTCACTTTCAATAAAAAGAAGTGACCATCATACCGTTTAACACAGCCTCAGAAACAGCGACCGCTCCTTCTCCGAGTTCCTCTCTGCAAGATCTACAAAAGCAAGCCTTGTGGATGTTGTGTGGAGAACGAGTGCCTAAAACTCAAATCGTCTTTTTCTGCTAAATCGCTGTGGGGTATTGTGTCATCGGTGCTGTCATTACCAATCTCAGTTTGCAACAAGGAGACAAACAATTTTGGACCATTTTATAAGCAGTTGGATCGGTAACCTTCTACCCAATTCTTCCCTGAAATATTCCGGTAACAACGGGAGCCTTTGGGCCAAAGCCAGTCATCCTTCCAACAGTCACAACAGCAAAAACCCTCTTTGGAAACTGTTTTGACCTCGAGTGACTCCACGGAAATCATAACTCTTGATAACCAATTTTACTTACCTTTACCCAATCACAGTTGTATGGATGTGTTTTCCCACAACACTTTGTGCTGGTTCATGACAAAATTACCTCAGGCCATCCAATTGGATCACAAAGCGCATTGGGAAGTGGCTTTGGTCGAAATCATTCATCGCACGAAAGTCTAAAATGTGAGTGGAAATCAAACGAAGTTTTGGGTCTATATCCGGAATATACAAATACAAGAAAACTTGGGGGCCTTGAGTGGCCGGGTGGTCTAAAGTGCTCTCCGTTACGGATCACTGCCATCTCAAGTCTGTCTGCGTGGGTTCGAGTCTCGGATTCGGCCAATGTGGGTGAGACAACTTGCCAGTAGCTACTCGCCGGTCGGTGGTTCTTTCTGGGGTTATCCCGGGTTCTTCCTCTACCATTAATACTGGCATCCATGTATAATCTATCGTGTGCTGAAAATGGATTTAAACACCACAATAACAGCAACAACAAAATCAAGAAAACTTGGATGTCAACGATCCTGGATTTTACCAATCCAAAAAGCCATCACAAAACCAATTCTCCCTTGAGCAGCTATGAGATGAAAATTCCTGCAGGCTATTATTCTAGTGCTCAGCATTTGGTGGAAATGACTGCCACTATTTTCGACACTCAGTTTGGCAAATCCCTGACCAAACAGAACACAACTGTGACGATCGAGTACCAAAAAGTGGCTCTTCACCTACTGATGAAATTTACGGGTGCCCAAACGTTGTCCATCACTTTTCACCCCAGCTTTTTTGACATGTTGGATGAAGAGAGGATCACATTATCTAATTGTCAGGTTTCCCCTGACATCGGCACCTTCAGCAATGGCCGATTTTTAAAGTTATTTCGTCACCTGGATAGAATTGAAAGAAGGACTGAATTTGATCTTTGTGTACTCCGATGTGGTGGAGTACAATGTGGTGGGATACACATCCGCACCGATACTGCGAGTTATCCACCAAGATGACGATACAAGAATCCCAATGGGTAGAATTTCATCCTATCTCCTCTTTGACGACCTCATCCCCCATCGAATCAAAGGACAGCCCGAAGATTACATCGATCTGAACAGCAGTTACTTGTACCTGAAAGTCAAAGTTCTCAAAACGGACGACACCGGTCCAGGAGCCGATGCCAGAGTAGCTCCCGTCAATAATTTCATGCATTCCTTGTTCAGCGACTTGGATTTGTACTTCAATAACAAACTAGTCAGCACTGGCATGGATATTTACCCTTACCGATCGTACCTAGAAAATCTCTTGACGTACGGAAAAGACGCCAAGAACACTCATCTGGATGATTGCGCATTATGGAAACCTGACACAGAGGGCGAGTTCAAGTTCAACGACATATCCGTGACAAAAGCCGACAATCCTCAAAATGTGGGCTTTAACGACCGTCGAAAGAAAATCCTGAAAGGACGTAGTTTAGAAATGATGGATCCTTTGCATTTGGACATGTGGTTGCAAGAACAACATTTGCTGAACGGAGTGGATGTCCGCCTGAGACTGAATAGAAACAGTACCGTTTTACACATGATGGCTAATGCCAACGAGTACAAAACCATCATCCAAGAAGCCAGACTCTGCGTGCGACGAGTAGAAGTGTTACCTAAAGTGGGAAACGACATCAGTCACACTTTGAGCAGAACGACCGCCAAGTATCCGATACGACGTGTGGAAGTGAAAACCATCATTGCCGCTGGACTCCGATCCAAGATCAAAGATCATCTGTTCCAAGGACAGTTGCTCAAAACGATTAATCTTTGGTACCATCAGCAATTAAGCCCTCAACGGAGCCGTCACTTCCAATCCTTTCGAATTCAAGCACTACAAGTGTCCAAGATTGAAGTCAGTCGCGATGGCATGACCTTGAGTACCAGGCCCTTGGAACCTAAATTTTCGAGAAGAATTACTTGAGATCGTACTTGTCCCTGTACGAAATCACGGGAAGTTAGGGACGAACAGCAGTCACGGGATTTCGAACGACGATTAATCAGGAGGCTACGCTTTGTGGGCTTTTGCTCTCTCTCTTGACCAAAGCAGCGACGAGGGACATTTCCATCCTATAAAATCCGGTCAACTGCGTGTGGAACATCAGTTTGCAGAAGCTCTACCCAACACGGTGAACGTCATCTTGCATGCCTAATTCGACAATACTCTTGAAGTCAACAGTTTGAGAGAAGTAATCCTAGACTATTAGAAGCTATGGAAGACTCTTATTCCTCTGAGTTGTGGAACCTCTTTGGAAATGGATTGCGAGGATATCTTGGAAGCAGAACCATCCACAAAAAGACAAAGACGAAGAGAACATGGTGATGTCAAGATGCTCAGAACAAGAACAACATTTATTCTCCTGTTTTGCCAAGAACCTGGCAGAACAAATACAGCGTTCACCAAAAAACATTGCTATGGATGTGAAAGCGATGATCCTAGACAAATTCAACATGATCAATGCCTGATGATGAATCAAGAAGAAAAATTGGACGAGTATCTGGAGGGCGTTTGGGGTCTCATCTCGGAAGAAGCAGTGTTGCATCAGTGGTATAAAGACTTGTGCGTGTTCATTCCTCTCCTCCATTGACTTCTCTAGAGATCGTCTCATCGAATCACTCTTTGCACAGAGTACGAAGACGAAGATTTTCAACCAAAAAGTCAGGATTGAATTGATGACTTATCATTACCTCTGAAAGACAGAAAACAAACAAATTGGATACCTGGGAACTTTATTATCTTTTGAAAAACAGTTCGTACACCGCTTCTTGGAATCCTATCGTGTGTGCTAAAGATGAACTTCCTCATTGCAAACCTAAAGACAATCAAGCTTATGTCATCAACACCGACGACAGTCATCTCCCAGGAACCCATTGGGTAACCGTCTACTTTCCCCACGATGACTGTGTAGA
>JAECUM010056255.1:0-20234 GCA_016617855.1 Megalonaias nervosa | reverse complement strand
GATGCAACTTCAGATGCTGTCTTTGTTGATAATGGCTCCGCTTCTTTGTATCTACTCGCAACATCAACGACAGTTAACACATATCTATAAGTGTATTGACGTCTAAGTGTTTTAATGGTATCGTGTGGTAAAAACAAAATATCTGCTTGATGAACTTCATTAGGAACGCTAACATCGAAATGCGCGTACTGAATTCTTTTAGGTGGACTCAGGAAGATTTGCCATATTGCCTGTCGTGCTAACCATGATGCAGCAACATCACGTGAAACTTTTGCTGCTTCGGCGAGTTTACTAATCGCTGCTTTACTTCTCCAATACCCTCTCGGGGAATAATAAACAGATTCCATTATGATAGTTATATAATTTAATTGCCAGCCGCTAGCACTAGTTTACCTTTCATAGCAGTTTTTACTAGAAAACTAGCGAATTTATCTCTGAGAGATTTATTAGGTATAGAATTTAATGCGTGAATCAATTTCACATCTGCGAGATGTCGTTGCTGCAAATCTTTACTTATATACGCGACATCATGAACGTGACACGCTTGATCAATTGCGTTTATTGGATACTCTCCTGGTTTTGGTTGATCTCGTTCGTCAAGTCGGATATCAAGTCGAGTTCCTGGACCACAATAATTATATCCGGGTAAATGTTTCTCACCAGGGTATTTAGCCCATGGTAATCCTGGTAATTTTCCCAATAAAGCTGCGATATCACCACCTGTCTTTGTTGGAATAAATTTATATTTCTTGGTGCCACATTTCACACACTTACCTGTAAGTGCGCGTCTTTTATTTTTTGTTGTTATTGTCGTTAATTCAGCAGTATGTGTAGGTGCTCTGCATCGAACACAATATAGACTCATATTATTTATTATATGGATATAATTGACTTTTCAGCGACACGAAAACAAGAGCCAGTAAAGCACCATCTAGCGTTACCAAATTCTATCAGAATGATTATAATAGGTCCGTCCGGAAGTGGGAAGACGCAATTACTGCTTAATCTGATAATGAGATGGCTGAAATGGGATAAATTGTATTTAATAGCGCCATCTGTAGATGATCGGCGATGTTACGAAGTACTTAAAGATTTTAATGAAAATGCAAAATTGTTGCATGAAGACAGTGAAGTCATAGACTTTATTACTGATATTGATGAAGCGCCATCTGTAGATGATCTGGATGGATTCATTAATAACCTCGTGGTATACGATGATGTCATGCTGGACAAACAATCCAATCCAGCTCGGATATTTTCACGAGGCCGTCACAAAAACACAGACCTGATTTATGTTACACAGCGTTATACACAAATTCCAAAAGTGATCAGGGATAACTGTAACATTTTAGTTGTGTTCAACGGAGTAGATAATCATACGCTGCAAAATATTTATTATACTTGGTGTTCTGGGGACATGGATATGAACAAATTTAAAAATTTCTTTTCAAAAGCACAAGCTACTCCCTTTGGTTTTGTAACAATAAATTTACATGATCCTAGGTCAAGATATCTTAACGGACTTGATACAATTTTTGGATAAAAACCATAGCAGCAGGAAGGGTGAACGACATACGCGTAGTGACCAGCACGTGAAAAAATCAGAAAAAATCTGGTCAATTAGAGAAGTTTTTACTGTTAAGGCAAAAACTTTTTTTTTCAGCCTTCGTAGGAACCCTTAAATTTCAAAAATAAGGTCTCTACAAAGTTGTAGGGTTCACCCTTCCTGCTGCTGAAGCTAATATTTAAGCACTTTTACAATCTTTCTGATAATAAAACTCTATATTTCCAAGATTCCTGGCGATAATAATAGAATAAATGTGATGTGTGTATAATATTGTGTACATTTTCTTCATCAACGATGTCTTAAATTCTCACTAGCTCATTGATTGACTTGTTTTCGACATAATTTGCCTTTATCAACGAAGTCTTAAATTCTCACTAGCTCATTTATTGACCTTGTTTTCTACAAAATGTGCCTTTATCAACGAAGTCTTGAATTCTCTCTAGCTCGGGGGTCTCAAACTCAAACCACCTTGCGGGCCGCATAAGGACATTTTTGATGGCCCAAGGGTCGCTCCACCTCTGTTATCTCTCGTGACACCTTGTAACGCCAATCATTTTGCGGGCCACAGGATACGGCTTGGCTGGCCGCATGCGGCCCGCGGTCCGCGAGTTTGAGACCCCTGCTCTAGAAGTAGAGAGTGGGGGCACTTTACGGACAATGGGACTTCCTTGTTAAAAAATGGTCCCGGCACTTTACGGACAATGGGAATTTAACATCGGGAATTTAACGTATAGCGACAAAATATTGGGCCTGTATACGGACAATAGGAATTGAACAAGGGTGACGTCACGGTATTGGACACTGGCAACAATGTTGCATGTGGCTGACCTCAATCTGGCGGAACAGAGTGGCAAGGGGTTGACCTGAAGACACGTTACTCTAGGGACAATAGAGACATAGGCAGAGACATAGACATATGACACAAACATAGATTTATGAACATAAATCTATCACAGAAAAACACAAACATAGATTTATAAACATAAGTCTATCATACAAAATATTGACTAAAAATTATTTAGGCAAGAGAGAATAGATATCTTTTCGAGGCGATGGAGTAGCCCTAAAGAGGGCCTTTGGTTTTTTTGTTAACACCATTTAGTTAACATAGAGGGGCATCGCACGGATTTTCTTCTCTTTCTCAAACTTCGTCTGACCTCTGGGCCGTAGATTAAGACTCTCTTCAGACAGCCTTATCTCTCCACATGGATCCTTCGTTTCCAAAGAGCCGTCTCTGTCATCTGGGTGATAGTCCATTATGATCTGACATATATGGGATAGTCCGGGTTGAACAGCATCGACGATAGGAGGGTAGACGATTCTGCGTTAGTCCACATCTTGTGACGAGAACAGGTGAAGGGAATGAAGTGAACCACGGTTATTGATAGTGGAAGAGCGGATCGAAACGGTTTGAGTTCTTTCACCAATCCTAACACGCGTTACAAAATTCAGTCACAGTGCGGAGTCTGTCTTCCAATCCGAAGAGAGCTGTCTGTGACGTCACATTCCCTATATAGGAGCGCTAGGGTCTGTGCGCAGTGAATCAACGTGACAGAGTTAGAACATGACGGAAACTAAGAAGACGATGAATTGGGGTGCGCCGGCCGTGGAGACGAGGAGTGATGGCATAGCAGCGGCTACCAAAGCAAACACAGTCCTACTTCCACAAGAGAACGAGTTTAATTGGGATTTAGTGGATTTTCTCTCTTCTTCACAAGAATTTGTTCCGGTATCAGTACCTTCACCAGCTTCTCCTTCCTTACCGTACGTCGAGACAGAAAAAAGAATTGGAGAAAGTTTTGCAACAGCAGAAAGAAGCAGAACAAGCCTTTCTCATTCAACAGCAACAGCGAGAAGAAGAAGAGGCAAGAAGAAAGCGACAGGAAGAAGAAGAAGCAGAGGAAAAACAAGGTCTAGGAGAGAAGGAGGATGGTGAAAGTCAGACGGTGACGGAACTCTTAGACATTTTGGCAGAGTTAAGGAATATGACAGAAATATATCAGACTTCTTTAATACGACCCAAGAGAAAAAGACCTTCCCCAGCCAAACATTCCAATCCCGTCCACATATTTACTACTAGTGATCTCTACCAAATCATCGACAGTAGCTGATCCAGAAGTAGGCCTTGGTCGTGGCAAAGGGATAAGGGAGTTAAAGCTCATTATTTCCCGTTCCTGAGTTTGTTTTTTAAAAAACAAAAACCCAAAAACCCAACGGTCCTTTTCAGGGCCACCCGTCTCTCTCGAATAGAGACTACTCAGTGTTTGCCAAAATGAATTAAAACTCAAAATCCCTTTTTTCCCCATGATGGACGTGTGTGAGTGAGTGAGTGTAGGTTATTATTATAAAAATCAAAACCAAGAGACACTTACGTTTTTCTTTCTGGTATATTCTCTGGTACAAATTTACAATCCAACTTCACAACACATCACTTTAAAAAGTTCATTTTTCTTCTTCTTTGTCGTTTCACTCTCTCCTTTAATGAATTTCTTCACTGTCACAGGTTTATCCTCTTCTTCCTCACTTTCTTCTCGTCTTCTTTGTCTTTTCACTCTCTCCTTTTATGAATTTCTTCACTGTCACAGGTTTTTCATCTTCTTCCTCACTTTCTTCTCGTCTTCTTTTCTTCTCTTTCTTCTCTTCTTAACATGTCTGGGTTCTTCCTTTCTGGAGGGTACCTCTTCTTCCTGTTCGGAACCCCTCTCCTTCTGTTCCAGATGACCAGTGTCCTTTCTTGACAATGATAACAGGTATCTTGACTTTTGTCTCTTTTAATGCCTGTCTTGCTTTGACGTTGTGGACATTAAGAAGACCAATCCCTTTCTTCTGACAGATATAGCAAGTATCTTGACTTTTATCTCGAAAGGAGGGGGAGTAGTCCGTCGGCTTCTCTGAAGAAAACATTCGTATGACACCTCGTAAAGCTCTGATCAGAAGTTCGATCTGTATTGGCTCTTCCATCTTCCTGGTAGGATTGAGAGTGAAATAAATACTTCGAGGGAAGACACTGACCCTTTATATAGGAAGACACTGGCCTTACATTAATATATAGGGGACCATGACGTTTAAAATGTAGTCATTTGAATTTTTGCAATCAAGATGAAACGATCGCATCATTTCGTTGAGGAAGGAGAAGAAAGTAAGAGGTACAAAGGTGACCTGTCGCCTCGCACAGTAGCTGAAGTCTTGGCTCAAATTCATGCCAGCGATTTTGAAGATGACATGAGTGAGCCAGAATCCAGACCCAGCGAGTCTTCGTCAAACCAAAGTTCACCACCAGTAACCCTTGAAAACTACTACCACATTCGAGAGACGGACAAACGCTCCTCTAGAAAATTTAGAATCACAGCCTACACGTACACGGTGAAGTTAAACGATTTCAAGTCCGACGTACCTTTGGAGAAAGCAGAAGAGTTCATCACCGATGTGTGGGATTCTTTGTTAATCACACTGAAGCGGCAATGTGAAGCCAAAGAAGAAGATCGCTTGACACTTTCCATTTATCACGACAGTCTGAAGTCCCCCGTTTGGATCGAGTTTAGCAGGCCATCAGAACTGACACCTTCCAAAGTCATAGACAAGATTCAACACGTACAGCAGTCCAACGACAAGTTTCACATCACCGATGGAAAAGCGACACTGTACATGGCCCACGTTTCTTTTCCCAAAGGGACCGGACGCAAAAAGGTATTATTGGTGAACGAACGTCGCAGCACCAAAAGACCCTCGTCCGAATTAACAGCTCTCAAGACAAGATGTGTTTAGCCAGGGCCATCGTGGTGGGACGAACGTATGCTGACAAAGAACGACACGGCAGAATGGAAAAGAGCCTGGGAAACTATTCAAAAATCGAACCTAGCCAAACAACAAAGAGAAGCAGAACTCCTGTTTCAGCAAGCTGGCCTATCTAAAGACACACCCTGTGGCATTCCTGAAATGCAAACATTGCAAGACGTCTTGGCTTCACGCTACACCTTGAAAGTACACCCTCAAGAAGTGCGCGGACCTCTGTTGTTTCGAGGCAAAAATTTCAAAGATGGAAAATAAACTCACGTCTATCATCACGATGAACATTTTGATGCCATTACCAGTATCACCGGATTCCTGGGATACAGTCATTATTGTGAGAAATTTGACTATGGCTATAACAATCGAGAGCAACACAAGCATTGTGGATAGAAATGTCCATGATGTTTGGCATTTAAACCCTGCCTTGACGAAGGACAAGAACGAGTGCATTGCTCAGCTTGTCAGTGCACTTTTGTCAGCCCCACCTGTTACCAACAACATCTAAAGACGCAAGGTTCAGAACAGAAAAGTGCTTGTCAACTCCTGAAATGTTGTTCTGCTTGTGGACAAGCCATACGTACCAAGAGTGCCGAGGCACACGTATGGTCAGGAAAGAAACGATGTCACATTTGTCACCAAATCGATGACTTGGAACACGAATGCTACATTCAAAAATACCAACCCCAACAGGAGGAAGAAGAAGATGATGACCAGAAGAAAGGCAATTTCATCGTTTTCGATTTCGAATGCATGCAAGAGACCGGCATTCACATTCCTAATTTATGCGTGGCTCATTTAGCGTCCGAGAAGTGCATCCAAGTACCAAACTTTAGTCATTGCCCTCACTGTAGCAAGATTCCTGAAGGACATGAAAAAAGTCTTTCGAGGACCTAACACGCTGACCGATTTTGCCCAATGGATCATAGACCCCATCGACGAAATTTGGAGCCAAGAGGACATCGAACGTTGCGGAGATTGCCACCGCTATGCCACGGTGATGGCTCACAATTTCTCGGGATACGATGAACAATTTTCTTCTAAAATACTATAAGGAACAATGTACCGAACGTCCTAAACTGATGTTGAACGGAGCCAAAATCATTTCCATGCAAGTAGGACAAGTGCAGTTTAAAAATTCGATGAGTTACTTGGCCATGCCATTGAGCCAAATCGCTAAAACGTTTTGGAATGACAGAAATGGCCAAAGGCTATTTTCCGCA
Source organism: Megalonaias nervosa (assembly GCA_016617855.1). Lineage (NCBI taxonomy): Eukaryota > Metazoa > Mollusca > Bivalvia > Unionida > Unionidae > Megalonaias > Megalonaias nervosa. The sequence goes on along the minus strand of JAECUM010056255.1, from coordinate 13,658 downwards.
CTTTTTCAATACCCAATCCAATCAACACGCCGTTCTACCCCATTTGCCTGATTCTCAATACGACAACATGAGCGCCGAACAACGAGAAGCTTTCTACGCTTCGTACTACACTCACGTCTCGGACCCCTTCGACTTTTCAGGAAAAAAATGTGAAAGTATTGTCGTTACGACGTGGACATTTTACGGCAATGCTTTGGAAAATTTCGAGAATTGTTCATGGAGCACGGTGGGATCGATCCTTTGAAAAAGGTCTACACCATTTCCAAAGCGTGTTCCTTAGTGTACCGCAAACGATTCATGCCCGAGAAGACCCCGACTGGAGGAGGCGAAAAGACCATCGAAACGTATTCGGTGGATGACTGGGACTTAAAAAACCCTAAGATGCGTGTACAAGTTTAACGGTTGCTTATTTCACGGATGTCCGATCTGCTACCCTCAACGGTACTCTAACAATGAAATTTTACAACGTACCATGGAAGACTTGTACAAGACCACTTGTCAGTGGCGCTTGAAGTTAGAACAGCAAGGATATCAAGTGGTGGAAATGTGGTAACACGAGTATGATCACTGTTTGAAAACTGATCCCGAGTTTAAACGCAGCGTGGAAAGTTACAAGCTGGTGGACCCCCTGAACCCGCATGATAGTTTGTACGGAGGATGGGACGAATGCCACCTGTTTGCTGTACCAAGGAAAAGAAATCAAATACTTGAACGTGTGTTCGCTGAATCCATACGTGTGCAAATATTGTCAATTTTCCGCAGGCGACCCACAATTTCTGACGCAACACATCGACCTGGACAACATTCGACAATACGAAGGATTGATTAAGTGCAAAGTCTTGCCTCCCACCGACTTGTATCATCCCGTCTTACTTCACCATTGCCAAGGAAAACTGATGTCTCCCTTGTGCCGTACTAGTACCAAAACGTGTAACCAAGACCAACCTTGTCAGCACACGCAGGAAGAACGCGCCTTGTGAGGAACTTGGGTCAGCGTGGAATTGTTCAAAGGTCTGGACCTGGGATACCAACTGTTAGACGTGAACGAAATTTACCACTTTCCCAAGACAGAACAGTACCACAAGGGCGACGAGACTGAGAAAGGCATTTCATTTTCGCAGACTACGTGGATGCCTTTTTGAAACTGAAACAAGAAGCCAGCGGCTATGGTTCCTGGGGCCACACTTCCGAAGACAAAAGGAAATTCAAAGAGAAATACTGGGAGCAGGAAGGCATCACTTTAGACCACATCGAGAAAAACGAAGGTTGACGATTGTTTGCGAAAGTGATGTTGAATTGCTTGTGGGGTAAAATGGCACAAGTCCGTGTTTACCCAAGACGGAGTATTTGACAGAACCTTCCCGTTACTTCCAGATAATTCACAACAAAACCAAATACATGAAACACGTGGACTTCCTTCGTGAGGACTTGATCCTGGTCAATTACGAAGAAGAAATGGACTTTGTGCAAGCCGAAGAATTTGGAAATGTCATCATTGCGGCCTACGTGACAGCCCATGCTCGCTTAAAATTGTACGAAGCTTTAGAACAGTTAGGAGATCGTGTGCTGTATTTTGACACGGACAGTTGCATCTACATCGATCGTCTGGGTCACCGGCACCCTGACATCGAAGGAGACCATTTAGGAGCCTGGACTGACGAGCACCCAACGTCAAGATTCTTAGTTTTACTAGTAGCGGTCCCAAAAATTACGGCTACAAATACCGGGTCCCCCAAAAAAAATTGCACACCGAGTGTAAAGTGAAAGGATTGACTCTCAATTATCGCACCAGGTAAGTGGTGAACTTTGGCGTGCTGAAAGAAGCTTTGCAATCTCCAGACAATCAATATGTTAAAGTGACCACCTACGAACCGCACAAGATTGTACGTTTACCCACACACCAAATCGTCAGTCGAGCTTCGGAAAAACTGTATCAAATCGTGTACCAGAAGCGAGTGCGACTTCCCAACTATTTCACATTGCCGTACGAACACACTGGTAAAAAAAAAATGGTTCCAAGACGATAGCCACCAACAAGAAGGATGACTTCGACACAGCAAGAATCAATCGAGGGACCCAATGAGAACTCCAAGTTCAAACAATACAATTTTCCTGTCTTCTTGCCTGACTATTGTGATTGTGCCAGTCGACTGGAAAGGTTAAAAAAAATGGCACACGGATAGGGAAGGATTATCTACTTCGAATGTTTTAGCTAGAACAGGATTTGTCTGCTTGGGACACGAGACTGGATTGGGATACGAAGTACAGTGTCTCAGTTGTGGTCTGAGGCTGCGTATAGATCGATGTATGTATAAAGATTCAGCTATTCTGGAACATATTCGATGGTCTCCGCACTGTCCTTACCTTTCTATGGCCTTTCCACCCATCACACTACGGTACATTTATGACGGTACCTTAGAGAAGGTAGTACCACTGTCCAGGAAGAAAAAAGGAAGACTTCCAAAACTAGACATTAGAAAGGAAGATTTACAAGCTCGAGACTTTATTACGACTAGCATAAAAACGGACAACGTCCAAGACAGATAGTTCATTGTAACTACAAACACCAAGCGAGAAAGATGAATCCTTTTAAACAGACACAATTCAAGTTCGGTGATTCTCAAGTGGAGTGCGATGCTGTGCCTTACCATTGCAGGGTTGCCGTACGCTGTGACAACAGCGATTCAGCACCACATCATGGGATTTTTGCTATAACTACTACTACTACTACTACACCTACCATGGAAAGTGATGCTGTGCGTGTCAATCCTGACGGATGGATGCGAAAGCAACGCCACTCGTTATCGTGCACTCTTTACTGGTTTTCATGGTGAATGTGATCCTCCACGTGAAACCATGCGGCTACCACCCTACGGATGTCATCTATGCCTGAGCAAACTACTGCGGGTTTCACCGTACCCTTATCGAAATGTACCTGTGAAAGAAGAATATTCGTTCCCTGTGCGTTTCTTTGAATACTACGACTCTGAAAGTCGTTTCCAAACCTTCCAAGGAAAGTGGCCTAAATATCTGGGAGGACCTACCAACGAAGAATTAACCAGAGCCAGATTTATCTACTTGGGCGAAGGTGATAAAGTCAAGTGCTTCAGTTGTGGTGTGTCACTACACCAGTGGGAGCAGAAAGATTCGTTTTATCTGGAACATGCTCGATGGTCTCCGCTCTGTCACTACCTACCTTTAGTGGGACGACCTCAGTAATCTCTTGATGGATACTTTACAAGAGAACATTGGTGGTTTGCCTGTGGAGTTGAAAGAACGCATTTACCGAGAGTTGGTCAAAATACTAGTCCAACGCAAAGAACAATTGCATCCGTTACGTCACCAATGTTTACACCAATGGTACCTGAACGCTGTAAGAAAACTGATTCATTTGAAACCGTTCCAATGGTCAGACATTGTTCAACTGACCAAGGACCATTATACTTCTTACAAGCTAGCCATACTACACATAATTTCAGAAGAAGAGTTAGAGGGTTACCAAATTCTTTTACACAATCTAAATTTGGTTCAAGAGGAAACTTCTGTGCGACGTGTGGTGTGTGAGTTAGTGAATCAAAAATCTGGATACGTCACTGGAGTACGATCAGCTCTGTGCAAAAAGTACACTTATTACCTCCGACAAAAAGAAGTATATAAACTGGCTACCATGCCACGACCGTTGTCATCAGTGATACAACAATTGCTGTGGAAGGAAATTAATGACAGTATTCAGAATGCGGCGGATTACCAACACATTTTACGAGAACTGTATCCAATGAATTTGGGTCGACTTGTGGTGTGTGTCTTAGTGACTTTCTTTCTGGCATTTCGTTTACCAGCCGATTCCTTGTGGGCTCTTTACGATCTGTACTGTGAGGTACCACCAAAAACAAGATGGTGTTTCCTCTAAATGCGCCCAAGAAACTCACTCTGTTAAAAGCGTTGGGCTTTCATCTCCAAACTTCTCAACCTCTGTTTGAAGAAAAATTTCTTTGTGAAATTTTAGCCACTGAAGATGTTTACGAAGATGTGTGCATAGCTTGTTGGTTACACGCTCACTGGAAAGATGTACGTGACTGGAAAAGTCTTGGTTTCGAGGCTTGGACGAAAGAAGTGGCTTACATTGCACAAGATTTCTGTATGGATTCAACGGAAAAAGTGAACTTAAAGTGTCCAGTGAAAAAGGTGACCTTTAAACCTGTGTTAGCCACAGTGCCAGAAGAACCCGACACCGAGGAAAACCACCCCAATCAGGACTGGACTGTCATTGACATGGACATCCCCGAAAAGTCATTCCGACAGGACGACTGTGTGACTGCGCCAAGTGTAGAGACTAAGAACATTACAAACTGTCCCTAGGACACCACACCTTCGTCACCAAAAATGTTGTACAGTGACTTGTTTATATTCCACTTTGATCGTCTTGATGTGTATTTTATCGATGTACTTAACCATTTGGCTTTTATGTATTTTTGTATTTCGTATTCAATTTTTAAAATGTTTTGAAATAAACGTGTCCTGAAAAAAGTATAAAAACTCTTGTCTGTCTTCGTTTCAAAAGTGACATTCCATGCACTATGGCTACATCTGCTGTCTCTTCTCCCTCTTCCATCACTTTCAAAGTTATCGACGAAAACTTAGATCGTGCCAGTTTGGAGGTCTTGTATCTTCGTCATCCCTTTAACGTGTTCATTGCTGGACCGAGCGGTTCAAGCAAAACCAAAATTGTCAAAACGTTTGATCGAACGTAAACATCATTTGTTCGATCGTCTACTTCAACGTATCGTGTGGTGTTACAGAGAGTGGCAATCGGCGTACAGCCTCCTGCGAGAAAGTCAAGGCGATTCCATCGTGTTTGTGGAAGGCATTCGTGGCGAAGACGACGGGATGCTGTCTGACCCTAGTCAAACACATCTGGTCATCTTCGACGACATGTTAGGAGATGACGAAGAAGAAATTAAACTGTGGTTTACGCGTAAAGGACATCATCGTAATGCCAGTGTCATTTACATCACCCAAAATTTGTTTCAACAAAGTAAAGCCCATCGCACCATCAGTCCCAGTGCTCATTATGTGGTCTTATTTAAAAGCCCTTGAGATAAATCGCAAGTGCAAGTGTTAGCAAAACAGTAAGGAACTCCTTGGCTGACTCATGCCACGCAAACCCCTCAAGCCTATTTACTCGTGGATTTAAAACCCACTACTCCCGAGTATCTGCGATTTCGTACCCAACCGTTTCACCACTGGTGCCAAGACGGAGGGACTGTCGTTTACACGTCCCCATCGACTTTAAAAATATCTTAAAAAAACCTTGGACACCTTTGGTCTGGCTCATAGATCGTTAACATGACGTCCCTTCAGTCTCATCTTCCAGTCAAACTGATTCGTGCCACAAATACGTGCTAGTTTCTTAGAAACCAGTCTCAAAGAAGTCTTACGATGGTTTACGGTGACAGCACGTCAGTTACTCCAAGGCATCATTCACATTCCACATCAAACCAAACGCTTTTTTGAGAGAAACAAAGTAGCCTTGACGCAACTGGCAGATCATCGCATCGACACTCAAACCAAAGAGCAAATCATTTTGAAACATGGAGGTAGCGGTTCTCTAGGAGGTGTCATCATTCGCTCCCTATTAAAATGGGATCCCAATACCCCCAAAGTCCTCCCCCAAGAAAAAGCCACTCCCCGACCGAAATGTATCCAGAAGAAAAATAGATCACAGCCCCAGAAAAAGAAAAAGAAACGTCCCCAGAAAAGACCCCAGAAAACAGTTTATTTCCGCAAGAGACGCACCTCGGCCAGGACGCAACCTTACATCCCCAAACCACGACCTGTAGCGACGGTGACCGCGTCTCCAGTAGCCTCAGGTTCTTCTACTTCTCCGTTGGTTCTTCCATTTCTCCGTTGCTGGTGATGCCAGCCAAACCCAATTTGACACGCATCTTTCCTAATTTGATGAACAAATGGAAACCCATGTCTCCAGGAACTTCTCCTCCAGCGGTGACACCCTCCTCCTCTTTAGCTACTGAAGAAGCTGATAACACAGTACTCTCTCCCAAAATCAAAAGTCCAGGAGAGATCGGGCATGTTACAGAGTTTACTGGATTTATTCAAGCAAGAGCTGTCGCGATTTAGTCCGTTACGAATCCCTCCACGACGCGTGATGCCTGCCATGAAAATTATACGACGGACCGACAATAAGTGGCGACGCATTCCATTATAAAAAAGACCTGGGGTAAACGATTGGTATCAGTGTTTTTGTGCTCCTGAATGCCAAAAGATGTTCCCTAAATGAAATGCCCACCACCACCATCGTCGTTCTCCTGTTCAAAAAGGAGGAGGAAAAAGAAGAGGACAGTCTCGTCGTTTGTCCCCGCATCCAAAAATGCGCTTAGCCAAGCATCGACGTCTACCCCCTAAAAGGCCCCATCGTCCAAAGAAAAAGAGGAGCAACCAAAGAGGAGGATTATTCGATGGGATAGTCAAACAGGTCGTCAAAAAAGACTGGTCTAAAACCCTTTGACTTACTCCAAAAATACATCCTCCAAAAATAAAATAAACGGACGTGTGCGAAGTCATCGACTTCAGCGTATTTTGTGTGTGCCCCAGAACAAACCAAGATGTTACCTCCAGAAGCCATCCCTCTTCTACCCCTAAAGGAAAGAAAAGGAAAGGACTACCACTTCGTTTAGCCAAACATTAGGAAGTGTTGTCCGTCCTGTCCAAAGCTCCTCCACCCATGCGAAAACAAATCATTCAAACCGCCTCCAAAGACGTCATCACAACATCAGAAAGAATGCTTAGCCAAGCATAAACACTTTCTTTGCCAAATGGTCAAAAAGAAAATACCCATCCGTCAAAAGAAAAAGATGTACAACGTGGAGGATTTGTGAACCTGTTGGTAGCACCCATACTAAACACCACATTGGCGCCACTGATTACAGGACTCATGGGAGCTGTTGCTTCACAAGGGATAGGTCAAATATATAAAAGGATAAAAGGGGTCTCTGGAGTCAAAAGATCTCAGACGTGACCTTTGAAATCTGATGGAAGGACGAAAACTGACTTTAGTGCCTTACAAACGATGGATGGAATTCCATCGTTGGCAAGAACAACAGATCCCGCATTTACTTCCCAATCCTCATTTGACCGAGATGTCCCAGATACAACAGGAATTGCAATCGTTCATGGATCGTAGCGATTTGTCAGAAACGGAAAAATCTCGACGGTATGGCCAAATGTTGCAGCAACTTCAACTCTTTCACCAGAAAGCTTTAGACGAAACAGCTCAACCGACTCTGAAAGATTTTAAGACCCTGATGAAAAGTCCATCACCACCACCATCACCACCACCCCCAGTGACCAAGACCAAAAAAGGGGAAGAAGAATTTCAAACTGCACCAGAAAAAGTACGCAAGTTAACAACACCTCCTACATTAAGAATTGGTTGGATTAAAAGATTATGGCAGCCCGTTCTTCATCAGAAGAGAGAAGGAAGGTGAAGACAGAAGTTAAACAAGAACTGATTGCCCCTCTTCAGACATCCTACTCGACAACTACTGTTCGTCGGACACGCAAAGCATTACAGTCCAAGAAAATACCACACGAAGAAAAGAGTAAGCATCCTTGAAGAGCGGGTGACTTATTTTAAAAACGTCCTAATGGAGACTGTGTTAGCCAGCATTTACTACAATCCATCCCATCCCGCGGGTTACGGAGGAGTTCAGACATTGTATCGTACTGCCAGAACCCGACTGAAAAGTGGAAGTTTACCTCAAGTGCAACGATGGTTACAAGAACAAACCACGTACACCTTACACAAACCCGTTTGACAAAAATATTCCAGAAATCGCAGCCTAATGGAGGGCATCGATCATCAATGGCAAGCCGATTTAGCCGATGTCTCTCATTTGGCGACCTACAATAGTGGCTACAAATATTTGTTTTGGCTGGGTCGTGCTATTGACTTCCAAATCGAGCATTGAGTTAGTGCGTTTGTTTGGTAAGTTCCCGACTGTAGCTGACCCCAAGAAATGTGGAGTGTTGATGACGGGAGATTGGGTACGCATTGGGAAAACCAAACGCACTTTCGACAAAGGTTACTTACCCAACTGGACCAATGAATTGTTTCGTGTCGCTGTACGAGTGCGTGGTCGTCATCCTGCCGTCTAGAAACTGGAAGACATGAACGGAGATGTGTTACAAGGTACTTCTTACTTGCCCGAGTTACAACGAGTGACCAAAAGGAGATGTGTTACAAGGTACTTCTTACTTGCCCGAGTTACAACGAGTGACCAAAAGAAAAACGCCGTGTCAAAGACGTCAATGGACATTGGAAAGGATATCCGGCGAGTTTAACTCTTGGATCGACGCTTCACAAGTCATCGACTATAAAACGAAGTGGCGATCATGCCTTCAACACAGCCTCAACCATCACAGAGACCGCTCCTTCACCGAGTTCTTCTCTGCAAGATCTACAAAAGCAACCCTTGTGGGTGCAGTGTGGAGAACGTGTGCCTAAAACGCAAATCGTATTTTTTGACAAATCTTTGTGCTGTATTGCATCATCGGTGTTGCCATTGCCAATTTGAGTTTGCAACAAGGAGACAAACAATTGTGGACCATTTTACTGAGCAGTTGCATCGGTTACCTTCTCTCCAATTCTTCCCTGAAATACTCTAACGGTACCAATGGGAGTCTTGCGTCCGACGTCAGTCACCCTCCCAACAGTCACCATCATAACAACAACAACAATAACCCTCTTTTGGACACTCATCTAACCTCCAGTGACCCCCTCGGACAGCAGAACTCTGTAATTATGAACAACCAATTTTACTTATCGTTACCCAGTGACAGTTCCATGGATGTGTTTCCCAACGATACCTTGTCATCCAGTTGGATCACGAAGCCCATTGGGAAGTGGCTTTGGTCGAAATGATTCACCCTACACAAATCAAAACCATCACTAAAAAGCAAAGTACGTTTGAGGTCGAAGTTCTGGACGATCAAGTGCAACAATACTTGAATGAACACGAAACTGTAGATGATTCTAAGAAACGAAAAGTGTCCCAACATACCCATCGGTTCATCTATGTGTTGAAAATTCCTGCAGGCTATTATTTTAGTGGTCAACATCTGGTGAACACGATTGCTGCCAGTTCAATGCATTGTTTGGTAAAGCCTTAGACAAAACCAAACGAAGTGTCATAATCGAATACCATAAAGTGGCTCGTCCCCAGCTCATGAAATTTCAGGATTCAGAAACGTTGGCCATTATATTTTGTCCTGAATTGTTTGACATTTTGAATTGAGACCTCAAGATGGTCATGGGTAACATCATGCCGCCCATTGCCAGCAACTTGGACTTTGCGCAGTTTTTTCGATTCCATGTAGAACTGAACAAAAGATTAAATCTGATCTTCGTGTACTGTGATGTGAAGTAAAACGTGGTAGGGCACACATCCATGCCGTTACTGCGAGTCATTCCTTTCAAAGTGGATTCTGCAACGGCCAATGACCGTGGAAACACCTATCACGTTCACCGCAAATTTGTACATCCTCACTATTTAGCCGTTAGTAAGTCATATTTCGACAGTGTCAACACGGCTATAAAAGGAGATCTGGGACAAACTATTCCATTCACCATAGGGAAAGTTACGGTGAAACTCCATTTTCGAAAACGATTCTCTAACGACTTGTAAGTCATGTATCCTGTGTATCGAGGAATCGCTCGACAGCGAGGACATGGTGTAGGAGATATGCTGAATCGTCGTTTCATTAGGTGGCTACCGTTTTGAAACCGATGGTGACACGAGGATTGCACACCTTGAAAGATGCTGCTTTGACGCATGGCAAAGAATGTCTCCAAAATGTCATCATCGACAAACAAAACCCCAAAGAAGCTTTCTTGAGCAGGCAAAAATGTCTTGCTTCAAACTGGAAAAGACATTTTGGGCCGACGAGAAACTCCTATAAATGCCCTGGACGCTGCCCAGTCAGGCATCCATGCTTCCCTGACGCCATAGCAAGGACAAGTCAGAAAGAGACGACAAAGACACCCCTCTAAAGGCCTTCACACATCCAGAGCTAGAAAGAACAAGAAAAGAAGAACCGTCCGAGAATTAGACGTTTTTGATTATTAAATCACAAAAAGAATAAAAATGATGCACCGAGAGTCTTGCTTATGTTCCAAGTCAGAACTGGATCTGTTTCCCATGCTACCTACTATAATAACGATGCAAGAATCCCAATGGGTAGAATTTCATCCCATCTCCTCTTTGACAGCCTCAGCTCTCATCGAATTTGAAATCAAGGGGCAGACCGACGATTACATCGATCTGAATAGCAGTTACTTGTACCTGAAAGTCAAAGTGATTAAAACGGACGACAGTCTTCCTGATGGCAATACCAGAGTATCTCCCGTCAACAATTTCATACGTTCCTTGTTCAGCGAAGTGCATTTGTACTTGAATAACAAACTAGTCAGCAGCAACATGGATGCTTACCCTTACCGAATGTACCTGGAAAATCTCTTGACGTACGGAAAAGGTGCCAAGAACACTCATCTGGATGCATGCGTGATGGAAACCTGACAGCGGGCGAGGACAAGTTTAACTACACAGTCCTTACAACAAATGACGATCCTCACAATGTGGGCTTTTACGACCGTTGAAAGAAAATCCTGCAAGGACGTAGTTTAGAACTGATGGATTGTTTGCATTTGGATATGTGGTTGCAAGAGAAATATTTGCTGAACGGTGTGGATATCCGCCTAAGACTGAATCGAAGCAGAACCGCTTTCCATTTGATGGTCAATGCCAACGAGTACAAAACCATCATCCAAGAAGCCAGACTCTACGTGCGACGCGTGGAAGTGTTACCTAAAGTGGGAAACGACATCAACCAAACGTTGAGCAGAACGACCGCCAAGTATCCGATACGACGCATGGAAGTAAAAACCTTCACCATTCCCGCTGGACAGCAATCCATGATCGAAGATCATCTGTTCCAAGGACAGTTACCCAAACGTTTAATCATTGGCATCGTCAAAAATTCAGCCTTCAACGGAACCCACGATAAAAATCCTTTTGAGCTTAAGCATTACAATGTGTCCAAGATTGATGTCAGTCGCGATGGCAAGACGTTGTGTACCAGACCCTTTTAACCTAAGGTTGCCGAGAAGAATTATTTGAGATCGTACTTGTCCCTGTACGAAGCTACCTGAAAGCTAGGGACCAACAGTAGCCACGGCATTTCGTACTACGATTATGAAGGAGGTTACGCTTTGTGGGCTTTTGATTTCACTCTAGTCCAAGACAGCGACAAGGGTCATTTTCACCCGATAAAATCCGGTCAGATTCGTGTGGAACTTCAGTTTTCAAATCCTCTACCCCCAGACCATACGGTGAACGTCATCTTGTATGCCGAATTCGACAATACAATAGAAATCAACAGGTTGAGAGAAGTCGTTCTAGACTATTAGAAGCTATGGAAGACTCTTATCTTTCTTTGAATGTTAGAGAATCTTTGGAAATGGAATGGGAGGATACCGTGGGAGCAGAACCCAAAGACAACGACGAAGAGGTGATGGTCATGTCCAGATGGCCAGAGCAAGAACAACATTTAGTCTCCTGTTTTGCGAAGGACCTGACTGAAACCATTAGAGGGTTGGCCAAGAAAGATTGCTATGGATGTCAAAACGATTATCCCAGTCAAATTCAACACGATAAATGTCTGATGATGAGTCACGAAGAAAAATTGGACGAGTATCTGGATGACGCTTGGGGTCTTATCTCGGAAGAAGCAGTGGCTGCTCTAGATATCCATCGCATCGAATCTCTCTTGGCACAGAGTACGGAGACGAAGCGAAGAGGCGATTACTTGACAAAGATTTTCAAAGCAAAAGGTCAGGATTGAAATGATGACTTATCATTATCTGTGAAAGAAGAAAAATCAAAACAAAATGGATTCCTGGGAACGTTATTATCTTTTGAAAAACAGTTCGTACACCGCTTCTTAGAATCCTGCGTGTGCGCTAAAGATGAACTTCCTCATCGTAAACCTAATGACCATCAATCTTATGTCATCAACACGGACGACAGTCATCTCCCAGGAACCCACTGGACAGCCGTCTAATTTCCCCACGATGCCTGTGTGGAGTATTTTGATTGGTATGGATTACCCCCTTTGGAAGACGACATCATCAACTTTATGAGAAGAAATGCCCAGACGACACGATTCAATAATGTAAAATTACAAAGCACAGATTCTATGGTGTGTGGACAATATTGTGTGTATTTTCTTCATCAACGCAGTCTTGGATATCCCTTAGAACATTTAGTGACTTATTTTGATAGTGACTCTTCTAGAAACGATGAAAAAGTAGATAGATGGTTTTGTGATGGTTATGGATATATATTGTCTTTAGCTAGGAAGAGTAGTGTACATCAATGGCCAAATGACCTCCTCATCAGTAGAAGTCTAACTCAACTTCAAAACGTTGTCAACCTTAGCAAAACTGTGTTATTTGATACTGTATTAATTGTTATATTATTTGTTGTTTAATTGTTGATTAAATAATAATGTTATCTTTTGAAAAAAGTGTTGGTGGTTTGTTTTCAAATTTTTTTATCACTATACATGTTCTTTGACTTCTTTCTGTCCCTCACCATGTTATAAGCTATAGCGTTCCTACCGAAAAGCATCGTAGGGATGATTTCTATCGCGTCCGCACATGAGTCATGTAAAGCGGGGCGGTCTCCAGTCTGACCATCCATTTGCAAAAAGGACTGGACTCTGTCTCACGATGGGCGAACAACTGGGGCTTCAAGATATCATCAGGAAAAACAGTGGCGATGTTGTTTTCAACGCGCAGAAAACGGAACCAGCAATATCCGCTACTATATATCCAGGGACAACCAATAACCTTTGTGAAACAGACTACTTTCCTTGGTATGCTACTAGACGAAGCACTTACATGGACTCAACATATTCAAGAATTAGCTTCAAGATGTTTACAGGACGTCAATATACTTCGACATCTCAGGGGCACCACATGGGGAGCAGATCAGACCACTCTCCTACAACTCTACCAGTCACTGATAAGAGCCAAACTGGACTATGGCTGTCAGATCTACGACTCGGCCAACAAATATCAACTAGCCAAGCTGGATAGTATTCAACACAAGGCACTTCGCATTTGCACGGGAACACTATCAAATACATCCCTTGACGAATTGCAGATCATCACCGGAGAGCTGCCGCTAACTCTCAGACGAAAGGAACAGATACTCCGTTATGCCATCCGCATCTCTTCACACCCCATTTCCAATCCAGTGAGACAAGCCATTGAAAGATCCAACATCCCTTTCAACCCAAGGTGCTCTAAACCGCTGCCAGCAGCCAAGAAGATACACACTCTCAAGATGGAACTGAACATCGGAGAACTACAAGCAGAACCACTATTCAACATAGATCCTACCCCATGGAAAAACACCATACCTAATCTTAATTTTCAGGTTCATCAAATGGAACGGAAACAACACAACCCATGGAAGTTAATGGCAGAAATTCACGCATTATTAGATGAATCCTATAATCAGTACACTCACATCTACACAGATGGATCGAAGTCCCAAGAACTTCACCGAACAGCA
>JAECUM010056248.1:0-15412 GCA_016617855.1 Megalonaias nervosa | reverse complement strand
ATATATAAAACTTGTATTATGTACATGACTTCTTTGTTTCAAATCAACGCCATGGTGTACCTGACCAGTGCTATTTCTTCATTTTTTTTTTTGTAAACAGCTAGTATTTTTTTAAGATCACAGATTAAATATTCAGATTATTCTCAGTGGAGGTAAACATGTTTATCTGGTCACATTAAACTGGCACAGTGCACACATCATAGCTATATGACTGAAAAATTGTTAAAGCTACGTTAAAAATCCAAATCAACGCACACACACACACACACACACACACACACACACAATCTCTCTCTCTCTCTCTCTCTCTCTCTGCATCTGTATTTCCCTCTCTTCCTTTTCACTTTAGAGTTGTATTGTTATGTATATTTAATTTGCATTGTTTCTTAGTTTTCTTAGGTTTATTTTACATCCATTGTGTGCTATTTTAGTAATGTAGCATCGTATGTTGACCTGACTTATTGATTTTTTTAATGTGTAAGCAATTAATATACATACAGACAATATTGTCTCTATGAATATGGATTTAATATTAGGATCATAATTAATAGAATTAAACATATTTATTTTGGTCTGGGTCTAGGTAATTGGAATTCCCCTATAAATATACCTTCTTTACCAGATGTATACTACATTCCATATTATATGGAACAGACCTTCTAATTATGACTAAGAGTTTATTTTGTAACTAATGCAAACATTTTCTAGAAGGTTAGTTTCCATTAGGCAATGATTTGTTTCTTAAAAATGCTAATTATGACCTGTGGTGAAGCAGAGGACTATGTAATCTTACTTTTCTAGAAATTATTCATTCGTGCTTTGAGATCTGAGCAGAATTAATTATATTATTCCTGTGTCCAGTAGTTCATTTAGGCCGGAAATTCATTTATTTAAATTATTTATTCACTGGAAATACAAAGCGATAATCAAAAACAACTTTCTTTTAAACAGATACTTGAATTAATAGTGAAATTTCAAGTAAGGATTTATTCTTGGATTGTATTATTGCGAGCCAACAAACGATTGTTCCGGTGTTGGATTATTTAAATTGGATTTACACTAAAGTTTATTCAAAAATTTAATCATTATGACTTCTGTCTGTAACTCTATGATTATTAAGTATTTCATTCGCAATACTGTTAAGTTCCTCTTTTACAGTTTCAATTCGCATTCCAGGGAAATAAATTATTTGTTGAGTTTTGCAAAGCTTGTTAGTTCTCACTCTTTTCTATTACTTATTTGAAGACCATAGAGTCGTAATTCATCAGCCTGTCTTCTTTTTCTCTCTCCCTTCTTTCTGCAATTGGATCTCTCTCTCTCTCTCTCTCTCTCTCCAACTGTATTTTTCTTTCTTTTTTCTACAGATGCATTAGCCTCTCTGTTTCCTCTTTTTGAAGCTGCTTTGTCTATCTTCTCTTCCATCTGAAGCTGAGGCTTTTTTACCTTTTTTTCCATCTTACTATTACAGAGCCAGACTAACTAATTAAACCCAAAGTTATTTTATCCCCAAAATATTTGCACCAAATATTGGATCAAAATCATTTTAATTCCTGCTTCGTTAAAGAAGATTTCGCCTCAGAGAGATTATATTTTCCAACAAGCTGGAACAATTTATCTTTTTACAAGGACTCTAACCCTTTCTCGGTAGGATTTAATATAAAATTCTTCGTTTTACATGACATTGCGAAAACTTGTTGGTTTCACTAAACAGTTTTACAAATATGTGAAATAATATCTGGGACTTAGAATATTCCGAACTTTTCTAAAATATTTTAGGGAAATATGTATCCAGGACAAACCCCCAAATTTCTGTTCCAACTCTTCGGTCTTAACCTAAGTAACAGAAAAGAGAGAAAACTATCAAGTTTTGTAAAATTCAACAAATAATTAGTTACAGTGTTTGTTAATTAAATCCCAAATAGTCCTAAATGTTCTATCACAGGTCCGATTGCATGAAGTTCCAATTATTTTCCATTGTTATTCCAAATGAATTCCGATATTGAATGTTTTGATATGCCTGTAGTTTCGAACGTGCTAATGTGCCCATGGATGGCTTGAGATGATGTGCTAACAGTCGTTTTGATGTATCACAATAATATAATCCAAAATGACTGTCCCAGAATTAACTATAATTCCAAATTAATGGTCCAGCCCAAGAATATTATTGAGCATTGTAATTCCAGCGAATACTAATTTGAATAAATAAATCCACCCAAATTAAAAACTGAACACATCAATAGGACTGATTATGCTTCAAATGTTAAGGTAAGAATGAATAATTTTCGAAGTAAACGACATTGTATAAAAAGCTAAGACACAACAATAGAGAGGATGTGGCCAGTCTCCATTATAAAATATCTAAAGTTGTCAACACAGATAGGAATTTACAGGTGCAAATCTGATGTCGTAGACCCAGACCTAATAAATACGTCTATCTACATTGATAATGATCGGAAGATATAATCCACACGCAGAGAAACATTTTATATTAATCATGTTGGTTACAAAATAAATATCACTTGTTATGAATACCTTGAACTTGATTTAGAAAAAGGTCCGGTATAATAATACAGATGTACATAACATAATCATGAAGAAAAGCCAACAAATAATAAAAATGAAATATGCATAACATGGGTTTTACCTTTACGGGAGCATACTGAAGTTTGCAATGAGCAGTTGATATATGGCAGTGATTACATCAGAGTCTGACAACGTTTGATACTCAGATGATTACCTACCAGTAGATCGAAAATATATAAACAAGCCAACAAAATATGTACAAAGGTAAAAGAAATTATAAGAACTCGCCTGTTAGTGTACTTCTTGTTATTTACAACACTGTTAAGATATTTATTCAATATGCATGGTCAGCACACAATGAAAATATTCAAATGCGATACCACCATGGAAATTTTCACGTAATAAACGAGTATACAACCTTTCGTATGATGTGAGCAAATTTACATTCAAGGAAGCTTAATAGTCTTCAAAGAAAGTATTATTTAAATGTATCTCGGAAAATTTATTGCATTTTCTTATTAAATGTATCCCGTAAAATTTATTGCATTTTCTTATTAAATGTATCCCGGAAAATTTTTTGCATGTTCTTGTAAGAGCATCCTATCGAATGATAATCTTTCCCCCAATGCCAATTTATCACTAAATGCGTTACATCCTACAAGGAAGCTGCAATTAATTCTGTCGGCTTGATTTGCCTGTGAGATTTGAAATTTATTGTTTGAGAGTCATTAATCAAAGCGGCTTTTACTCTCACTCTGTCGAACTGTACTAATTATCCTAAAATCCATGTCACTAAGCAACGCATTGGCAGAAAGATGGCAATTACTAATATTTTGATGAAAATCTCACTATGAACATCGGAATGATGAAACAATAGAATAATCAGTTAGTCTAATATGAATTTCTATTGAATGCACTAAATATTGAATTAATATGGAAAGGAATATGATGTGCAGAACGATGCAAGAGGAAAGAAAACAAGGGCCTTTCAACAATGAATTATATTTTAATACCTTACAACTACTCTTGCACCTTTGTAACAAATTCCAAACATCATCGATAAGCCAACGAAGTCATATTTTCCTACCCTAAAACTACGCTGAGATCTGTAATAAATTCCAAACAACATCGATAAGCTAACAGAATCATATTTTCCTACCCTAAAACTACGTTGGGGCCTTATAATAATTCCAAACAACATCGATAAGCGAATGGAATCATATTTTCCTACCCTAATAGTACGCTGGGACCTTGTGATAAATTCTAAACAAAATCGATAAGCAAATGAAATCATATTTTTCCTGCAATTTTTGCTTTATTTAGAAACAATCTCGAGGAAACCTCTATCCAAAATATCTTCATCTAAAGGTTGCCTATATTGCTGTTGATATTGATTATAATTCTGCTAAATCAAGGTAAACTGTTGACAAAAAATGTATATAAAAAAGAAAAGAATATTTGGATAGCATGAAAATACAATATAAATCATTGACGGAAGGATGCGTATTTTTGAAAAACTTTTACGGAAGCAGGCACAGTCTTTAAAAACTTAAAAATAAGAACACTAATTCCCAAAACGTATTGCCAGGAATGTGTTGGCCATATTTTATTACATTGCCTGGCAGGACTGCTCAGCAGTGAGGACTATTGACTTTGATCGTGAGATATAGCTTGGTGCTAGATCAATGCGTCGTTTAAGACTACTTACCCGCAAATGCGCAAATTAAGACTATTGACACGCAGTATGAATGGTTCCAGAACTGTAACTTCTTTTTCTCCTGCTCTAATCTTGCAGTTGGAAACATATATTTTAATTCCACCACATTTGTATAATTAACACATACATACCTAATGGCATCACTCATAGTCGATACCGTTTACTAATGGCTGTTATAATACGGTAAACCTTTTGGATATGTAAACCCATTCCTAAAGTGATTATCAATTGATATATCAGTAGTATCGTAAATAATGTATGAATGACACAAAGGGTTGTGAAAACACCACAGAAGAATCTACCATAAAACATTATCATTCCAACAAGAAATTGCCAGCCACAGTCATACGCATCAAGTGTACAAACTTATCATATTAAGAGAAAACACGAATCTGTAATTAAAAAAACTTGTTAATTAATTAAATCATATTCATTAATTTATTAGCAATGTAGGTAAGACTAAGTCCTTGTGAATTTCATTAAGTGAGTCTTTCTTTCGAATCTTTATCCGTCTACATTCTGGTGCTTTCGTTCCTTATTTCTTAAGCATTACACCTTGACAGAATGGTTCTGTATCACAGTTATTTCTATGAAAAGTCTCGAATTACTGTCTTTTCATAGAGCAATGACTGATGTCGTTCTGAAAGATTTAATTGGTTAACAAATAAAAGCTATATAGTTATGGATTATTACGAATTTAGAGTCTTAAACAAGAAAGTGTTAAAATCAACAAGTTTTGTATAACTGATAAATATGATTTATTTCCCTCAACGACACAGTGAAATAATTAGAAATATCGTACAGTTTGGTCAATGAATTCTTAAACTCATAAAACTTCTATCAATTCCATTAGTTCCGAGTCATCTGAATAAGTTCCAAAGGTGTTCCGAATGATGTCACTACTGTACTGTTGTGTCAGCAGTACCGAAGAAATAACTGACATAATCCTAAAATGTCTTTAAATGAATTCACTGTAATTGCAATACAGTTATATATCCAGATGTCTTTCAATGTTTCACAGTAATTCCATATAGGTTTAGAGTAAGGTTTAAGGTTAGTCTTTAGATGCATGTTACAGCACGATCCTCTCGTATAACTCTTGCAAGACCAATAATGCTGCTCAGAATGTCTAATTCCGCGTTATAATTCCATTATATACAAAACTAACACGCAGTTGCGAGAATGCAATTCCAGGTTTTTAATAAATCATTGATGTCTTTCGACATATTCTTTTACAGTAAAGAAGTCAGCTGATTTGCAGTGGCTAATCCGGAAATAAGTCAGGAGCCTTAGTTTTAGGAAACCCACTACCTCCATTCAAGATCTCACGTACTTAACAACGGGAATTAACTTTGAAGCGTGCGAATGAATTGATCTACGTATTTGATACATGACTTATCTTACAGTAAAAACTAAGATCAACGGATTTTAACATTAAAAATGTCATTAACTAAAAGACCTTTATAAAAGCTATTAATGTGAAAAAATAGACGTCATGTAGTTATACATAACAGGACGAAATACCAAACGGATGATTAGAGAAAATGCAGTTAGCAGGAATATCCACAGTGGAAAGAGTTTATGGTGTACTTGACGTCATCTAAGTTTATGCAGAATCAGAATCTTGGCGAGCTGTAATCGTAAACATAATCTAAAGTCAAGATAAAAATAAATATTTATCACTGGAATAATTATTTGGTGCACTTCTTCATTGTTTTCAGGAAGCCCATCCACTGTCTCTTTCCGGGGTCATAATATTTATACCGCCGTTAAAAAAGGCCAGTCGATAACACAGCAAGTATTAGATGGGAAGGACAAACTCATCCTCACTGTTAATGTCCAGTCTCAAAGGCCATACAATAGTATTTTAGCAAACAATATTTTTAGTTACAGCAATAAAATTTTGATATTGGGAATGGCACATCTAATTATCATTCAAATCTGAAGTTTTGCGTATGTGATACAGATCCAATGAAAATTCCTCTAGGGTTGTTCAACTTATCAGGTATCACGAATTCGCGTTGTTTTATTACTATTCGTAACAGAAATAAGCTTGGACCCCATGGATGTGAAGACAGGCATACATACATACATACATACATACATACATGACTGGGTTGGATATGATGCCACATTTCTGCGGCATGATGCCCCCGTGTTAGACATAAAAATAAACTGCCACGCTGCAGATATCGTATCCATATGACTCAAATTGTCAAAGCTACGTTAAAAATCCAAAAACGTAACACACACACACACACATACACTTTTCCATTGCTGTGTCTAATGTCACTATTGTACTCTTGCAGCATTAAATTCAACCTCAACAATCTTTACTTTTTTTGTGGGGGTGGGTAGGTTATTTTGCTAATTAAAGTTTATGGGGTTGTGACCACTGACTATAATAACAGCTTCAAGACCAGAATTAATATAAACATCAAAATGTTGCAAAGTCAATATCAAAGCCAAACATTTCTTCTCAATTGTGGAATAATTGTTTCAGGTACTTGCTTATTTATTTGTTTTTAGAATAATAGCACTCTTGATGATCCACGCCACTTTTATCTTCTTAAATCATTACTCCACCAACCCCTACAGCACTTGCATCAACAACAAAACTTTTAAATAACTGGTTGAAATTTGGTGATAAAAAACTAATCACTTGTAAGTCCGGCCTTTAATTTATCAAAGTATTCCTGACATTTCTCAGTTAAATGAAAGTTGGATATGTTAATCACCAAATTTGTCAAAGGTTCGACAATTATGGAAATTTTTTTTTAAATAAAATTTCTGAAAATAAGTAACCACACCTAAAACTTGCATAATTTCTTTTTACTAATATGCACTGGGAATTCAGAGATAACCTTGACATTAACTTCTAAAGGTTTAAGATGACTTTGTTCCAGAACGTGTCCTTAAATATGACACAAGCACAGCAAAACAAGCTTTTACAGAAACTAACCGTCAGATTTGCATCACTAAGCCCATCGAAAAATTTCTGAATGGTTTCCAAGCGATTTTCCCAGGTGTCTTTATAGATGATGACGTCATCGATGTACGCGTCACAATTATCTAGATCAAACGTAACCACGTTCAGTACGCATTGGAATATTGTCTGAGAATTTTTCATTTAAAATAGCATCAGAGCATCACTTTGTGCTGATAAATTTTACTTTCACGACATATTTAAATGGCGATTTACATATGGTTAATTGAATGTTTCGAATAAATGAGATATTTTGTACTTTGGGTTTTTTTTAAAAGGAATGAGAAGCAAGTCAGAACTTTATCTGCCCCAGATGATCTTCTCAGACGGAGTTTGACGTCGCCGGTTGCTAAGAGTTTACTGTTGTGTAGGCAAATACAAAACCTGTACCAAATATGATAAAGATCGATTTGCCTTACTACCATTTTCAGCAATGACTTTATTTTTGCCCGGCTGAATACAATTATTATTAGATGCTGTCCAAAGTATGACCTAATTGCCATGATAAAATCAGCAAATTAAGTAAAACTGTAAAACTCAAATGACCATGATTAATATTATATTGAATATATTAATGACTATCTTAATGAACGAGCAGATTATAGTTCTATACTCACTACTCACTGTACCATGTACTAGTTCTGTTCTCACTGTACGGTGTATCAGTTCTGTACTTACTGCACCTGAACCAGTTCTGTATTCATTGTACCGTGTACCGGTTCTGTACTTACTACACCTGTACCAGTTCTGTACTCATTATACTGTGTACCGTTTCTATACTCATTGTACGGTGTACCGGTTCTATACTCATTTTACCGTGTACCGGTAATGCACTCATTCTACAGTGTACCGGTTCCATACTTACTGTTCCTGTACGGATTCTGTACTCATTGTGCCGTATACCGGGTTTTTTATTCATTCTACGGTGCTTTAAAGCCTTTTATGTTGATGCTATATCGTGATATGGGTATGATTCATTGATTCATCACCACTGCACTAAAATTCAACGAATTTGTTGTAACACTAGTATTTATCGCACATACTTAATAATTTTTATATCATTCATTTATATAATCCGATGTAAAGGTTTACGTCAACGCGCAACAACTAAACTAGCTGTCTGCGCACGTGAGGTATATTAAAAAAAAAGTTTGTTTTCATACCCCTAACTCACTAGATTTTCGCACTACTTTGCTTGTTCTTTTGATGTACATATTGATACTTTTTATTACCAGTGTGGGATATTTGTATTTAATTTAAAGTGCACTGATGTTTCTCAATGTGACTTCTTGGTGGCTATTCTTTTCACACGGGATTTCATGTAATTTGCCATGGTGAAGTTACCTGCGTGTGATTATTACAGGTCGACGGTAAAACGATAAGCGGGCTTATCATGTTAAACATGTTTATAGCGACTAACTGGAATCAAACATTGAGGTTAAATACTAAAGTTGTTAGAAGTGGTTGAACCATATTGGGTAAAAGCGTATGAACCCTAGCAGGAATTTAGCACTGAGGGTAAATGGTGACATTGTTACGAAATGGTTGATACACAATGGGTTAAAGTTTATTGTGACTAAAAGGAATTTAAAATGGGAAGTTTTATTGTTGAAAGTTTAAAGCGATTCACTGGAATTTAACATGGGAAAATTCATGGTCAAAGTTTACAGCCCCATAGAGGATTTTAACATGGCATCTATGGTAGAAGGTTTCTGAATTTCTACAAGAATGTCACATGGAAATAGTTATCTACCATCAAATACTTTGTTATCTACTATCCAATATTTAGCTATTTATTATCCAGAATTTACTTGTCTACTACCCAATACTTAGTTATCTACTATCCAACACCCTACATTATACCATCAACAAATAGTGTGTAGTGACTAATACCCCACATATACTATCCAACACACCGTGTGTACTAACTAATAGGCATGAATCTACGATCAAATACCCGGCATTATGCTATCAACATGATATGTGTACTGGATAATATGGATAATACTTGAAATACCAAGAAACTGAACCGTTTTCACATGAAAAAACAGATGTGGCTAAGATGGAAGAACAGTCCTAGACACTGAGGATATCACACAGGAAGGAATTCCAAGCATCCACACTCTGCTTATAAAATTACGGATAGGATGGGCAGGCCTTGCCATTAGGATGTCAGTGATAGGATGGGCAGGCCTTGCCATTAGGATGTCAGATGAATGACTACAAAATAAGAGCGGAAGGAAAGGAAGTAATTTAGAGTTGTCAGAGAAAACGCTTCAAAGATTCCCTCAAGTCATCCTCCAAACACTTCAACACTGACCCTGAGTATTGCAAAGATATCGCACAAGATTGGTCCAAGTCGCGCAGTCTCGTCTATGCTGGAGATACAGACTTTGAACTGAAGAGAATCACAGAGGCAGTGCAGATTCGCGAGCAGCGTATAGTCTCAGAAAAGCAGCACGTCCTCTACTTATCAAGCAACCCACGCAGCATCTCCTGTCAAGTGTGCTACATACGGTTCAGAGCACAAATTGGCCTGATCAGTCACTCATGTACTCACAGAAACCAAACCAGTTAGTGATGGCATGGCCATTTTCTAACTCGGAGGACGAAGAACAACAACACACAAGTATTCTCCTTGTGGTTTTCAAAACAAATGATGTTTACAGAAACAGCATAGCTTGTTGCATGCTGTATCTATGATAAATACACAAATATCCTTTTGTGTATAGTTTTCGTGTAAGGTGAGTAATTGGGATTCGTACACAGCCTTTTGAGAAGGGTGGATAAGGAATATTCATTCACAGCCCCATTCTTGAAGGAAAAACTTGACATCAACAAAATAAATAAAATTAAGGACATTATGTTAATGTTTCATCATAGATGCTCAATTTAAGCACGGAAAATTGAAATATAGTTCAAATGCATAATATAATACAAAAAAGAAGCATATTCGTAACACCTTCTAGTAATATTATTGTGGAAAAATACGTCAGCACTGTCATCAGTACAGTGATCTCAACACATCACACCGTTTCCTATCTCATATCAATAAAAGTGCCAAGTCAATTGCCAGAAAGTGATGATATATGGACCCGGTTCTTTTTCCGTCTTACTGGTGTCATGTGATATTTTAATTCCATTAATTCTGTAGCATACTCCAAGATGTCCACGACTGATTTCTCCAGTACTTTATCTAATTTCTTGCATTTTTACTTTCTGCTTCCGTTCCTAAACAGCAACACGGCGGACGATTTACCGTGTTTTCCATCACATATCAAAATATTGAAACCCATTATATGCTTTTACGTATATAGGTCACTGTGCCAAATAAATTAGTAATAACATTGATTACTATGTCAGTGAAGTCTTTTTGTCCCCCATCTTTCAAATAATCATTCATTTAAAACAAATAGTGATCTATTATCGCTGAGGTATTTGTGGGGGGTTGGGGTTGTGAGATTTAAATAGCCTTATAAAGGTTTAACATGTAACCAGCACAAACGAGCAGAACGTGAAATATCTGTTTTTTACTGAATAAATAGACAGAAAAAATATGTCCTTCAAAATAATGCAGAAATGGATAATCAAACCTATATAGTTCAAGAATACGAATTATTTAATAATTAGAGATCAATT
This sequence comes from Megalonaias nervosa, assembly GCA_016617855.1. NCBI lineage: Eukaryota > Metazoa > Mollusca > Bivalvia > Unionida > Unionidae > Megalonaias > Megalonaias nervosa. The sequence goes on along the minus strand of JAECUM010056248.1, from coordinate 4,547 downwards.
TTACCTCTTTTGCGAATGAGTTTTTAATTTGTATGCATGCAGCAGTTATTGTAGAAAGTGACTTATTATTTCAATAACGTTATTTCGTTGTTAACGTGAAAACGACATGGTTATTTGTTTGTTTGCTTGTTCTTGATACTGTTTTGTTTAGTAAACAAGAAATACATAAAACAATTCAATTACTAACTCTTTACACACGATATCACCTGATAGATGATTTCTAATATAATTGATGGTTGCACCAGCTTTACGCAGCAGGAGTTGCGGCATCGACCAAGACAAGAGATTGTCATGCGACAACAAAATCATTTAACCTGAGTACAATTACCAAAAGACGAAGCGGGAATATTTCTTAAAGAACAAACCCCACCTAAAAATATTTCCTAAGGAACCAAGCCACCTAAAGACTATTTCCTAAGGAACCAAGCCAGCCTAAAGAATATTTCCTAAGGAACCAAACCTGCCTTTAGAATATTTCCTAAGGAACCAAGCCCACCTGAAGAATATTTCCTAAGGTACCAAGCCCGCCTAAAGAATATTTCCTAAGGAACCATGCCTGCCTTTAGAATATTTCCTAAGGAACCATGCCTGCCTTTAGAATATTTCCTAAGGAACCATGCCTGCCTTTAGAATATTTCCTAAGGAACCAAGCCTGCCTTTAGAATATTTTCTAAGGAACCAAGCCACCTAAATAATATTTCCTAAGGAACCAAACCCACCTGAAAAATATCTCCTAAGGAACCAAGCCCACCCGAAGAATATTTCCTAAGGAACCAAGCCACCTAAATAATATTTCCTAAGCCACCTAAAGAATATTTTATAAGGAACCAAGCCCGCCTTAAGAATATTTCTTAAATAACCAAGCCCACCTAAATAATATTTCCTAAGGAACCAAGCCCACCTAAAGAGTTTTTCCTAAGGAACCAAGCCCGCCTTAAAAATACTTCCTAAGGAACCAAGCCCACCTAAATAATATTTCCTAAGGAACCAAGCCACCTAAAGAATATTTCCTAAGGAACCAAGCCCGCCTTAAGAATGTTTCCTACGGAACCAAGCCCTACTAAAGAATATGATGACAAACCTATATTTAAGACTAGGTAATATTTGTGTTATGGGATGCCATAAGAACCATCGATTTAACTGCAAAACAGTCAATCATTTGTCTCTTTCTCAGTTGATCGAACTAATTAAATCCTGAGAAATTTAAAGTTTTCGCTATGTCCTAGGAGGACTTTATAAGAAAGATATGTGTTGCATACTGTGATTAAATTAGCATAAAACTTTTCCGCACTTATTTACTCACAAAAAAGTGTCCAAAACGCAGAATAATTGTTATGCCTTCAGCATTTGCTTAATAATTATTTGCAGATAACGCCGAAGATATCAGACCCTGTTTGACTGTGGGCGGTGGTGTCTCAGAGCAGGAGAGGGTTGACGGACAAGGGACCTCCTTGGCCATTATGAGTTAGTATATTGGACAGATACGCATTTGAATGCCTTAAAGACAATGTTGAGGTACATTCAAACAACTAAGAAAGACGCATCAGGATAGATAATATTAATTGACAGTGGGCAATTACTTACGAAACGGCAACAAAAAAAAACTAAACTATTATAACATCGTAGATCATACAAAGTAGTTAGGCATGTACTGACAAGAGTTCTTGTAGGACAAACCCGTTGATACTTTTTGACCTATTAATGGAGAAGTCATTCATCTCCACCCCAACAATTGTGGGAAATTTTCGTGACTTAACTCTTGCTTGAATGGTAGGTGTTTAATAATAGTTTCTTTCTAGAATCTAATGAGACTTTGTCCTTATTCTGCTTTAAAATTATACCATGAATGGTTTGGATAACTTCCAAATAAATATACCCTGAATGGTTTGGATAACTTCCAAATAAACATATCCTGAATGGTTTGGATATTTTCCAAATATACCCTGAATGGTTTGGATAACTTCCAAATAAATATACCCTGAATGGTTTGGATAACTTCCAAATAAATATACCCTGAATGGTTTGGATATTTTCCAAATATACCCTGAATGGTTTGGATAACTTCCAAATAAATATACCCTGAATGGTTTGGATAACTTCCAAATAAATATACCCTGAATGGTTTGGATATTTTCCAAATATACCCTGAATGGTTTGGATAACTTCCAAATAAATATACCCTGAATGGTTTGGATAACTTCCAAATAATTATACCCTGAATGGTTTGGATAACTTCCAAATAATTATACCCTGAATGGTTTGGATAACTTCCAAATAAATATACCCTAAATAGTTTGGATAACATCCAAATAAATATTCCCTGAATGGTTTGGATAACTTCCAAATAAATATTCCCTGAATGGTTTGGATAACTTCCAAATAAATATACCCTGAATTGTTTGGATAATTTCGAGATAAATATTCCTGAAATGTTTGGATAACTTCCAAATAATTATTCAATGAATGGTTTGGATAATTTCCAAAATAATTATTCAATGAATGGTTTGGATAATTTCCAAATATATATTCCCTGAATGGTTCTGATAAATTCCAAATAAATATACCCTGAATGGTTTGGATAAATTCCAGCCATTATTGAATCCTAAAACTACATGGAGATTCTCTTTTACCGCTGAAGTTATCACAAGGGTTCTTGTGAAAAATTAGAGTCCACTTTTCAAAATTCATTCAGACAAGTCAAATCTTTTCCTGCAAAAAGTATTCAAGAAAAAATGCAGATATTTAAAGTCATGTGTAATCATTCGTAAAGTAGAAAAAGTGTTATAATGGTATTAAAGCAGAGAAAGTGTTTATAATGGTATTAAAGTAGAAAAAGTGTTTATAATGGTATTAAAATAGAAAAAGTGCTTATAATGGTATTAAAATAGAAAATGTGTTTATAATGGTATTAAAGTAGAAAATGTGTTTATAATGGTATTAAAATAGAAAAAGTGTTTATGATGGTATTAACATAGAAAAAGTGTTTATAATGGTACTAAGGTAGAAAAAAGTGTTTATTATGGGATTAAAATAGAAAAAAGTGTTTATAATGGTATTAAAGTAGAAAAAGTGTTTATAATGGTATTAAAGACAATCCTGCAGGATGGACTGCTATCACTTACTATAAAAACACAAAAATTCAACGTAGGTCCATCCGACATATTGATAATTCATTTTAATGGTTTCGTTGTAACGTTTGTCTTCATCAAAATAAAAACGCATTTTCAATGATAACCATTACTGTAAAATATTGTCGTGCATTTACAGCGATAAGCAAAAACCTTTTCGTGAGAAACACTTTTGTCATTTATTCTCGAGAACCTATAGAATTCATCCCATGTAAGAACAAATTGGGATATTTCCATTACGTTCCCTCCCTGCTACTTCATCCATTGAAGTCTTGTATTTCTATGGCAGACATTTTAGAAATAGCTTTACGGATAGATTTTTGTTCAGATGTTATCCATAAAAATTGGCACAGAGGCTTAAAATAGATGTCATGCTATGAAAAGTGTTTCATACCACTGTCTTTCCTAAGTTAGACTCATGTATACATTTCTTATGACAGGTGCAACCCGTTTTGCGGCCCTTTTCCCAGTATTCTCTCTTGTGCTGTTGACTATCGCCGTAATACTTGGAATTATAGGCAACCTGAAGCAAGACGTCCGGACCCTCCTGGCGTCCGTAGTCTCGGTGCTAGCAGGTAACCGACTTTATTTTTGAGCAAAGTATTACATTAAACACGAACATTTAACTAAGTCAATGCAAGTATTAAGAAAACAATAAAATACAACTAACTGGAAAATAACCGTGCAACTATTCCTATGCTACACAGAGAAAGGATGGAACAAGTAACTAATAATTGCGAAGGGTTTTTTTATCTATCCGTTACCTAAGCTGTACAAAACATAAAATTATAAAATAAATTTTGTCCAAGCTGCAGAGAATACACCTGTTCTCCTCATTAGCAAACTTTTTATTGTATTACAGAGCACGGAATATAGGCCAGTAAATTTCTTCTTGTCTTCCAAATCGTTTTAGTATTAAGCGATTAGTCATCTTATGAGATTATTAGTATAGAATGTTAATATCCTTCGAGATGTATCCATTAATAAGGCAAAAGAAGCAACATTATGTTTCAGGAGGAACGTACTGCTAGATCTATCAAATACACTATCGCCACGACGGTCAGAATCCTATACATACATTATATACACTATCGCCACGACGGTCAGAATCCTATCATCTTAAATAATATACCAAAAAGTGACTCAAAATACTCTAGACCCTACATTCTATCACTTATGTACGTCTGATAGATAGATAGATAGATAGATACATAGATACATAGATAGATATGTATGTCGGGGAGGGAGGGAGGCAGGGAGGTAGGTAGATGGATCGATGAATAGATGGATGGTTGGATAGATGGATCTTTGCCTTTACTGTTCGAACACGGTTTCATTTATAACTTCCAGCTTTCAGATTAGGGCAACAATCAGCAGCACGAGAATGGCATATATATATATATATATATATATATATAT
>JAECUM010056247.1:0-24275 GCA_016617855.1 Megalonaias nervosa | reverse complement strand
CATAAAGAAGCAAAACTGTCACATTGTGGGGAAATTTGCTGTTGTTCATGGTTCATGTATATACATATTTTCCTATAGTTAATTCATAGCTAAAAACACCTGGATAATGTCAATACGTATTGGCAAGATTTCGACTATAGACCCTTTTCTGAACAAAGAAACTGTGTGCCTGTTGTGTAAACGAAAGCAACGACCCGTTTGTGGTTAAATTCAAACAGAAGTCTACGCCCGAGTCGAGACCCCTTTGTTTGCTTTGTACTCAGTCAGGGACGTCTCGACCGGGAATTCGAGAGCGATAGGTAAGTGAGAAATTACCCCAGGGCATTTTTCAAAGAGACCGGGCCGTATTCAGTCGGAACCGAGAGATCCAAATCAGAGGCGGAATCTCAATAAGCAATTTGTTCGGACTAAGTCCATTATACCGATTAGTGCATGTTTGAACGTTGGCAAGACAGATTATAGAGAAATAGACACTAGACTGCACTCCGAGTACCGAAGTTGTGCGCTCGTTATTAAAAAAGCGGGGAAGGACTTTCAGAGAAATTCTAAGTTGGATTGTGAACGAAGGCTTCTTGAGGTAACTTATTTTCGCCGTTTGGGTGGAGGAGTAGTGCCGGAAGGAAGCGTGGAAGTGAGTTCCGGAAGTGCAAGGAGAGCATGGAGTCGAGGGTACCGTAAGTACCAAAGGAGAGAAACGAGAAGCGGACAGATGAGTAACAGAATCAACACCGAAGGGAAACACGCTCTCTTAAGGTTTCAATTTCATCTGTAGATAGTAATTGGCAACTGTGATTAGGTCATTGTTCGTATGTGTCTAAAGAAATTGCGGTTGAGAAATTGTCGATGAAATAGTTGAATACGTTGATATTTTATTAAATTGTTATACCTTTCACTTTGAGTCTTTTATACACATAGACCGTCGGCATTGCTGACTTGGGGCTCGGAGCTATTTAAATTGTCCGTCCTTCTACGGGGATAGAAATAATACCGTAGGAGGCTCGTGTAAAAAACCAGCAGGTTTTGTAAACCTTAACAAATAATTCAAACTTATAAATAAAAATGTGAGAGGAACTTAGAGTATTATGAAGTTAATCCAAAATAATCCTGACGAAGTTCAATTAAAGTCTAAAAGAATGAAAAGTTCGATATACATTTCAGAGTTGAAAATGCACTGGTTCGCCAAGAATTGTGACGTTCTCAAAATGGCGCTGTCCAGAACGCCTTTTAATAATTCACACTAGTTCTAAAATAACGTAATAGTCCAATGAGCACTACCTGTTTCCACAGAATAATCCCAGCAAATAGTTTTGCTCTCAACTAATATCTAAGATCAACATAAGAAATGTTAGCAGACTTGATGTTACAACAGGAACACAAGAAATAAAAATTATTCCAAAGTAGGAATAAAACTGATTGCTCAGTTTCGTTCATTATAAACACCTTCAAGAGCCTATTTCAATTATATGTCGCAATATACCCCACGTCACAGATCTTACAACTCAATCTAATACTTCAAAATACCTAATCATGCAACCGATCCCATTCAATGGAAATTAACTCTTCTAAGATACCACCTGACCGATGTGTTGAATTGGAGAAAGGCCTAATATCGTATACATATTTACTAGTAACGCTATTATTAGTAACTGTCAAGATAGACTTAAGCATCTATTCATAGATCATACGCAATTTTACCATCTTTAATATCTTAAAATATGACCTATGTACGTACCAAATCCATCAATAGGTAATCACTACAATTTACAGCAACGAATACAAATTTTAAAAAAATAATAGATTAAATCATGTACCAAGAGTTACAAAATATAGATATACATAATTGTATGCGAGGGTTTTTATATTCGCTAAAAGATGGTATATAGGGATTTGCTACCAATTACGGTTATATAAGTAGTCAAGCTGAACATCATTTAGTGCATTGTCTTCCATTCTACCTACACGGTCGGACCATTTTTATTCTTATTCTCAGTGCAAAAGCAGTTCTATAACTGGTCATCTATGCTTATCAGCTCAAAGCATTATGTGATTTGACATCAATCGAAACCTTAAGGTGAAATTAGGGACCAGCACATTTGCCTTGAGAGGGATGTGCTCACATACAAGCTAAGTTAACACTATCAATGGATCTGGTATCTCCTTGCATTAAGTATGGCACACGAATCGTGGAATATGAATTGAAAGTTACAGATGTACATGACTGAGTTTTTCCTTTGGTACCCTTCGCCGCTTGGCACAACCCTATCCATTGTATTTTATATTTTCCCAATATTCACACCCTCTGGAATTTCCCGGCTGTTACAATGCACAGAGGTCCCATTTGGAGCGTATGATTAATAACAGACAATGTTATCTGTAATACACAATATAATGAATATAATTGCATGGGCATTCGTCCAGAAGCTACCAGTACTGGGAACACTTCTTGTATATGTATCGCTCACTTTGATTACGTTACATCTTGCATCCTCCTCTGAGTCACAACCGTTGTTTGTGTGAGCGAAGATCACATTTCTTCGTATCTCGATGTGGTTATATATAAGTATTTGCATCTGGAATGAAGAGACGGCGATGATGATTATTATTATTATTATTAACGTTGTTGGAAAAATACTATTAAAAGTGTATTGCAATAATACTAATAAAACTACTAATACTATTACTACTGCTACTAATAATAACAATAATAATAACAATTATTATTATTATTATTATTATTATTATTATTATTATTATTAGTATTGTTGTTGTAGTTTTTGTTGTTTTCGCTACATTATTATTGTTGCTGCCGTCTTAGTCGTCATTGCATATAATTTGTTTAAGAGAAAATGACATAATTGGACTGTTCAGCCAAGACCAACTACAAAGAGTGGTAAAAATATTCATGACGCTGATGTGAAGTGAATTCTTTTCAGGAAGTTGGTTGACTAGTCAAAGAACTAGCATGCGAAACATTTGCAGGAAAATGTCTACCATAGTTGATATTGTTTGCATTATTCAATAATTCATTAGTTATATTATCACACTAAAGTAAAGGCAAAAAGATGAGAAAATATATGTAATGAGTGGCGATGTTACCACGGGATCTGCACACGAGTCTTACGTTCATACCTTCTTAGGTTTAAATAAAGAACTAAATGGTACCTAAAATTACAATGAAGAATGTGACATAATGTCGGTATAGGGATCATGCATGTCCTTTTTTCTGGTCTGTTATCAATATTCATAGAATATTGTAGGGTTAAATGAAGCTCGAGCCAGTGCAATACATGAATGATAACTATTCTAGGGCAAAAATAAAAACAAACGTTACCTTATAGAAGGCTCAACGGCGGTACATTGCTTCTGCATAATCCTATTCAGAGGGTGTCGCACGATCCCGATCTGCTAATGTAAATCTGTCGATGATCGTCTGGCAAGGGAGCCAATGTGGAAGACCTTGAAGATCTATTGCAAAATAAATATTTTCGTGAATCCACTAGCATAATATATGTAATACTAATAGAAAAAGCAGCTACCAGATATTTGACAATTAAATAAGAAATTTTACGCTGAATTTTCACTGTAGTTTTGATGGATACATAAATGAGAACACATACCAGTTAGTGTTGAACGGACGAGCTGTAAATCCACTTCACATGCATTCTTATTTCTATCGCTGCGAGTGAATACGATCCATGTGGTAAAGAGAATACGTCTTATTTGTCTACTCGGAGAACTCTATCTTTTGAGCGACTGGAGCGCGTTACAGGACCGCATGTGTTTAATGAAACGATCTGATTCGGGCTTGGCCCGGAAAAGGATGAGTGCCATGTAAACTCCTATGTTAATCAAGAACAGAAATTAATTTTTAAAGCAGTTAATTTGTTTAAGAGGGTTACCTTTATAATGATGATTACTAACTAAAATTAAGCATGTGCGATCTGTCCCGATATTTCAAGTTCCGATTGAAAATTGATGCATTTAACAACAACAACAACAACAACAACAACAACAACAACAACAATAATAATAATAATAATAATAATAATAATAATAATAATAATAATAATAACAATAATAATAATAATATAATTACAGAGGGTGACGCATTTAGTCAAGGACTATTCGCCCTTAAGGCACTATTAAGAGGCGTATAATAATATGCATTATATGAAAGATAACAGTAATTACTGCTCATGTTAAAGCGTTCAGTATAAAGATACTAAATTCCATTATTTATTAGAAACACATACATACTCATGATATCTCTTCTTAAATACTCTAATATTTTCAGCAGATGTTACATGTAGTGGAAGCTTGTTCCCCAGATCTGTACAAGAGTATTGGAAACTTTTCTAAATTGCTCTGTTCTTGGTTTTGGTGCTTGAAGGTTTCATTATGATTAGAATGAGTCAGTGTGGTCGTTTACATGTGTCGGTTACAAAATCTATAGGAAAGCCATCGTTTTTAATAGTGTGACCTTCCTTGAAAGTCAAACTTGACCTGTCATTCCTATGTCGTATTAATTTTAATGTCAAGAAACAAACTGCCATTTGGAAGAGCACGTTTTACCTAAGATTTTCCAAAGAAAGTAGAGCATGAATACAAGATGAGGATCATAATAACCAGTTAGGATATGAATGCACGTTTTAAATCTACAGCGTGCTTATAATCTCAAAGAAATAAGGATCGACTAGCAAAACCTGAGTCGACCCTGTTTCCTTTTATGTGAGAACATTTTTTCATGAAACAATTGCCGTGGTATATAATAATAGTGAAATCGTCGCCGATTAATGCATAAAATATTTCGAAAGAAACTATGACAGTATCTAATGCGAAAATAAGATAGTCCGAACAATGAACTGATCGTGACGTAATATACAAATTTATATAACTACTTGGCTTAAATAAGACACAGATTTGCCAAAGAGGAACAACAGATGTATGATGTTTGAATAGTTATTTGGAGAATCTTGATACATTAATTGAATTAGGACCTATATTGGAAAAACAACGACATAAGCTCTGTGAAACTTCTGATAAAAAGCGTATAAAGTCATTGTGTTACGAGTCTATGCTCTGAAAATAAGTAACAGAAAACAGTGAAAAGCAACAAGCTTTGTAAAATTCAACAAATAGTTTATTCCCTAGAATACAAAGTGAAAATGAAAAAAAAAAAACCCAAAACCCCAAACAAACAAAATTAAAAAAAAGACTTACGGTTTTGCGAATTGAATCCCAAAATGATCATTGTATTACATATACAAATCCTAATAATAAACATTCTGAATAAACTTTAGTCAAAATCCAAATTAAATCCAATGATGAAGGTGTTGATCTGGCTGCTGTGGCATGTATGGTGTTGTTGTACCAACAGTCTTTAGTTGAAACACAGTAGCATAAATCCAGGTTTGAATTCACTATAAATCCCAGTGGATGTCTCTGTCCAGACCCAAATAAACATGTTTACTTCTATTAATAATGATTCAAATATTAATCCCACACATATAGAGAATAACTGAACTATGCATTAGTTGTTTACAGAATAATAAAATCTAATAATTCAGGTCAAGTATCAAATAAACTTTATTTTCGACACGGTTAGTCCAACATACAATGTTACGTTACAATAGCATATAATGAAATAAAAACAATTAAAAAAAATTAATTAACAAAGAAAGCAAATTAACTATACACCACTGGTTGTTGGTGAAGAACAAGACCTTCGCCGCCTTATTGCGCGTACCATCGCTATAGAGACTGCCGCAAACATCATGTCGACTCCTAGTTCCGGAGTTTGTGTTACATTAACATCGTGGTGATTTAGAAGATTATCGGACAATTATCAAAATCGAATACGAGTCAGATAAAGACGCTGAAAAACTTCTTTCGAAACCGCGTCTGGGAATTATATCGACATTACAGCGCTCGGTCACCTCAGCGGTTAAGATTAAGATGGTTTTCCGTGTGAATTTGATTATTTCGCTTAACCGTGTCAATTATATGTTTAAAATCGCCACCCACTGGATTTACAGTGGTGCCAGTGTGATCTTAAATCACAAAGACAGGGAGCCCATTAATGATGAAACTGATAAAGCTGTTGCAAACATTCTCGAAACGTTGGAAAATACACCAATGCAGGATCAGGATGGATTATGGATACATGCGTGGTAGGTGAACTGCATATTTCCCCATTGAAGCCTTTTAGTATTGAAATAAATTTGGAGTATGCGCATTTGTATATAGCTCTCCAGTTTAAGAATTTATTAGATTTTTGTGATTACTTGTTTGACTATGGAAAGTCTGTGCTGGGGAGATAGTCCTCAGTACGAGTAATTAGCCATTTACTAGGGGCAAAGTTCATGGAGTGAAGTGTTGTTGAGATTTCATGATGGCATGGTTCATTTATAGTGAGGCCAGGTCAGATGCCATCGTTTATTCAGTGGCGAACATTGATCAATATGAGAAACAAAGACAATAGAAAATAAACAAAGAAATTAGATCCTGTCCGAGTTTCAAACCTGCGAGTGATTCTACAGACCTCACCCCTAGAAAGATGAGCACTCTGCTGATGACGTCTGTGGAAAGCAGCTTCACCAACTGTATATCTACACTATACAACAACTACGTCAGCTTCCTTGAAGTGAGTACAAAGGTATGAACTTTTTCATGATAAAAAATAGCAACGGTTAGTCAGATAAAAGCTTTTTATTATGTTGAAATAACTTTAATTAAATCTATTAAATTATAACCTCGTTTGGATAATACATTACTTTATGTTGTTAATTTCATTATCACCACAATATTCTTACCTTAAGCATACAATTCTAAGTAGACTACAGCAATATCATAATGCGATAGGCACTGACGAGAAAGAAGCTTACGTAAATTTAGTGCTTTTAGTCTCGCATCGGATTCTGATCACTTCTGACATGTGCAATACCATTTTGTGAATGAAAGTCCTATCGTAAAAAGTCAATCATCAAGTAATGTTTATCAGAATAAGATCCGTTTTGCCTTGTTATGACTTGACACAATACCCGGAATAATAGATACATAGATACATACATACATACATACATACATACATACATACATACATACATACATACATACATGCGCAGGCAGGCAGGCATCCATCCGTTCATGCTCGCTACGATGTCTGCAGCCTGGCAGTTTATTGTGATGTCTAGCACCGGGGCATCATGCCGCAGAAATCATGTCCCACCCAGTTACGTTATCCAAACATTAGGCTGACCAGTGCATACACTAGTCTCAGTAGTATATGAAGATAAGAGTCCTAAACCAAAATAGGATCCTAGACCAGAACCTCCAATTCCCCCTCCCTAATTTTGATATTCCTAAACCAAAAGAGGATCTTAGACCAGAAACCCCCATTCCCCCTCCCAAATTTGGAGATCCCGAACCTTAGATTTATTTCTATTTAAACAATAAAATATTAATATATAATGTATCATTATAATCCATTACGACATGTCGGATTTGATTTAACAAACAGATTTTTTAAAAGATTTAATTCAGTCAAATCAGTCTCAAGCTATACTGGTATAAAACCTAAAATAATAAGCAATTGTGTTAAAAAAGTTGGTTATCATTTATCGAGCAAGTATGGATCAGTATGGTTATTCGCAACTGAAAATGACGAACGAATAAGAAGTTGGGCAGATGATCCAATGATATTTATTGACAACATGGTTGATGCCTTATTTGATAATGATATTTCTAAACATCTACTACTGTTGTAACCATATTTTATAATAATCTTTTCCATACCTGCTGACTCTCATTGGTAGGATATCCGTTAACATACTGTCAATAATATGAAACTCGCGTATTAAATCGTCCATATCATACTTTATACCTCGCAAATAAGATCGTATCTGATCAAGTAATTTTTTGTAAGTGATACTTGCTATCTTACAAGCAGTTTTTTAGTCTCAAGTCTGGGCACAATGTTTTTACACGCCGTTGAAAGAGAAACACCAACAGCAGATATTATTAATAAAAACGGGTTTAATGATGCTCCACTTGAAATTACACCAGAGTTGGTTATCAGCAGTGGTAAATATGATATTATTCGAAGTATTCTACTGTAATACTTATAACATTGTTTTACACACCAAAGGTTTCTATGATAAAACTTGTAATATTGTATTAGAGCGTCAACATCTTGTTTTGGAATTTCTTCTGAAATATGATTGAAATCGATGATTTGTTGTTTCATCATACAATATTTGTTTACAGTTTTATACAATATCAAAAACTGTAGCGCCAACAATCGAATCAAGAAACTCACGGAACTTATTATTGTTAGGATCAGCTATAAAATCTCTGTACTTGTCATAAACATCAGACGAAGTATCCTTATTTCGTTCATCTGTTAGTACCTCATCTTTCTTTAACCAACTGTAGGAATCAAACGTGTTTTCTACTTCACGTTCGTACAAATCTGTTTCGTTCAACAAATTACCATATTCTTTTTCTGTTTCATCAATAAATCCAAGTACCAATCTTATTTGATTTAAACTAAAATTTTTGAGGACAATATATTGTCTGATAATTGCATATGCGACTACGAAATGTATCAGCATTAATTTTTGGAGTGATTTTCGTCCAAGAAAGGTAATTTGAGTAAAAGTATTTACTCTAAGCCATAATTTTTCGTATTGTTTTGTGAAAATTTTCTCGACTTCATTGTAATAATTTCGCAATGAGAATTGTCTAGAGCATTGGAGTGATGGAAGTGGAACATCATGTTCTTCACCTATGTCATAGTAAGAAATAAACTTTTCATCAAATGTTGTCCGATTGACTTCCTCAAAATACTTTTATCGCTCATAATCGTCGAGAATACTAATTTCATTGTCGAAATCTTTGATTATCGCTAGAGATTTGTTAACAATAATCCGATCAAATTCTAGGGGTCTTTTTTACGCATCATTGGTAGAAGTGCATTCGAGTACGCTTTAACAATTAACTCAGCATCTGGTGTTATGGTAACAATTTTAAGTAGGGTTTCCTTGTCGTGGTAGTACACACCGAGATATTTAAAAATACCTCGTTTTAAAAAACTATTATATAACTTTCTGTTTCTTTTTACTCCTGTTATCTTAGATTCCGCTAGCTTTTCAAGACGATTATTATTTTCGTTTATTCGTCTTTCTTCCCCCTCTTTTCCACCATGTGCTTGTGCTTTTATTAAGTTTTTATTTTATTATCAAATCTATATTTTTAAAGTCAAGCTCGATCAATATTTTTTTAAAACACAATTTCAACTTGTTTTTGTTCTTCTAGACAATCATCAGGATGAGAGTAACTTCTTATAATAAAGTTTTCTTTTGCTTTCAACAGTTGTGGTCCTCTCATATACATAATAAGAATAATTTGTTTTTTCTTCATCTGACAATGGAGAATTTATCATTGTAATTGTAAAGTTTTTCTTGGTATTTATCACACGTGCCGATAGCGATTTGTCCCTAACATCTATTTTAGGGTTAAAAATACTATCATAAAATTCTCTCGCAACGGTTATAATTGGTGGTTCTGGCATTATTTTATAGCACTAGATTAAATTTGATCATCGAGTGTATATATTTGAAATGATGTCAATCCTGGAAACGGACGTTCAGCAGCGAAAACATGAACTCGAAAATATAAGTACTTGTTGACATTATTTTCTGTCGGAATAATACAATATTGTGTTGTTGAAATATAAGTGTCTGTTGTACTATATAATGTTGCCCAGTCGATATCATCGTTTGATCCTTCCAATCGCCAATTATAAATTCGACCAACACTAGAGTTTAATTGACCTCGCAAATGAAATTGCCAAATAGCAACTGCAGTAGAACATTTAATTTTAATCCAACAATTTTCAACTTCTCTGTTGGTCGTCCATTTGTGTCTATCAGAGAAAGAGTAATAAGGATAATTTTCAGGATAATATGCTAATGCGCTTACCTCAAACCCGACTCGATTGGCAGTTGCCTCAAAAAGTGTTGGAATATACCCAACATTGCTTTTGGTTCGTTTTACACCACTAGACAGACTGTTAACATACACTTTATTTACTAGATCATTAGGGCTAACTGGAACATATGTCGTAGTTATTTTTTTGTCTCTTATGTTTATGTTACTTGTCACTGGTCCACCGGATTTCTTAAAATATGGAGAAAGTTCTTCTTTTAACTGAGCATAACTAATAGCATCAGTTTCATCAGCTGGTGGCGAGGTTGTCGGTAATCCAGTTATGTTTGAATTTGACATAGACAGGTTACCTGTCATTGTGTCACCGGCTTTGTTAAGTTTATTATCGTCAACAGATTTTAGTTACGCATAACTTACAGCTTGCGAGTTATCTCATTTGCTGGCGGATATGCAGTTTCTAACCCAATAATTTTTTTACTCGACATGTTAATACCACCTGTAACTGTCCCACCGGTTTTATCAGTTTGTTATTATCTACATACTTCAACTGCAAATAACTTACCGCTTGAGTTTGATTTAAGTTTGCCGGTGGATATCCTGTCTCCAAATTTATAATTTTTTTTTCCTGACATATCTAAGTTACCTCTTAAAGTTCCTCCTGTCAGTGACAACTTGTTATCGTCGACGAATTTAAGCTGCGCATAACTAACAGCTTTTGTATTAACAACATTTATTGGCGAATAATTTGTTTCTAAATCTAGTACTCGTTGATTTGACATAGATAGGTTTCCTGTCATTGTATCGCCAGTTTTATTTTCAGGTAGCCTGATAAATCAATATTGCCGTTTGTTATTGTACTTATAGCCGACGAATCTGCTAATGATGTTCCAAATTTTGTATAATAGCTCATTATTTATTTATTGTCTGACAATTTTTTTTATATGTAAATTATATAACATAAAATTGTATAACAACGATGGCAAAATCGTCGATATTAAACTTTGATACAGAGCGGTTGGTGAAACATAAACATAACAATGAACTTCTAGATTGTCATTATCTTATTGTTGGAAGAACTGCATGGGGAAAAACAAACTTGTTTATGAATTTACTGCTTGGCAATAATTTTAACTATGATCGAGTTTATATTTACACAATTAATCCACAATAAGATAAGTACGAGCTACTTAGCGAATATAATAACCTGAAGCTAAACCACTATCAGAAGAAGAACTTAAAAAACTACAAGAAAAAGGTTTACACGGATTAGTTAAAGAACAGCAAGAAGCAGCTGCTGCAAAAGTTATTAGAAGATCTGATGAAGAAAGACTAAAGTTAGCCAGGGACCTTGTAGAATATATTGCTGATCCTGCTGCTAGACAAACTGAACTAAAACGGTTGTTAAATAATCCACTCGAATTTGAGAGACGATTAGCAGAAGTAACACTAGTTGATCTAATTGGAAGAAAATTGAGAGCTGTAGAAGAAAAAAGTGAAGGTGAGAGATTGTTTGATGAAGAAGAAGCTAGAAGAGAAACATTGAGAAAAAAGCGAGATGTTCAAGAAACGAAAGAATTTAAAGATGCTTTAGGAGATATAAATAACGAAATAAAAGATTATGAGTATAAAATTTTTAACGAAAAAATGCAATTTTAAAGATGTACAAGTAAGAGATATTATCAAAACCGATTACAAAGCCGAAAAAAATATCAGTAAGTTAGGAAAAATAAAAGAAGAGAGCAAGAAACATCTCGACGATGTAAAACTGGAAAATAAAAATTACCACGAGAGTATTGAAAAATACCGACATGGTATTATTGCCAATCTTTATATTCAAGCTGTTCGTAATATAAAAAATATAGCCGATATTATAGTCATCAAAATAGTAATTTAAATACTGAGGCAAAATATCTAGATAAAGGAGGAACAAAAACATCATATATAGATTTAGGGATAAGATTAGATGAAGAAACTGAAAGAATGTCAGATGAAACTGAAAAATATTGGGAGAAAATGAGAAAAGAAGTGGAAGAAAAATAACAATGGCAACAGAATATTATGATTTTAATGAGAGATAATAATAATTCCGATGTTGATAATATTAATAATTGGGGACAAAAATAAATACGATGATCTCATTAAAAAATTAAATGATATTGAAAATGATGGCAAACAAGCTTACGATAAAATTGGTAAAGACACAGGAGACGATTCTCAAACACATTATAATAAAGCTAGAAATGACATTATTGCTCTTGTTTTTAAAAATACTGCAGTAAAATTTCGATCTGAAAAACCTAGTGAGACAGGATGGAATTTTGAAAAGTTGTTTGAGCATTATGAAAAAATCGCTTTAAGAAAATAACAGGAACAGGAGTCACAGACTCCGGAGCAAAACTATTTGCATCAGTTACTGAAATGATTGCCAGATTAATGCTATTGATATCATCAAAAGAGGCTGGAAATGTTGGTGTTGAAATTGACAATGAAATTATTGATATACTTGATCATTTGAGATCGGAAAATTTATTGACATCTGACGAGTACGAAATTTTACACCGCGACTTAATTTTATAAAAAATATAATAATAATAATAACAATGTCAACAATATTATTACTAGACTCTAGCACAACTGCTAAAGATAGCGCAAAGTTTTCAGTAAATTATATTCCGCCAATGCAACTAGATCCTGAAAAGCAATATGAGATAGGACTAATTTCCTGTACGGCATGGCATTCTATGGCTAACGTAAAAACTGGAGTAAATGATGAATTTACATTTATAAATATAAATATTCCAAGAGATACATGGAAAAAATTTAAAATTCCACAAAAAGCTTATAATATCACTGATCTAAATAAAACAATAAAAGAATTTATAACAAAAAATAATGTTGTAGCTGATAATTTTGAGCTAACACCAAATTATAACACGTTAAGAGCCAGAATGACATCAAGAGATGGCATGTTAATCGATTTTACATCAGCAAAAAGTATCGCACCACTGATAGGATTTTCTCATAAAAGTTATGGTGCTCCTCATTAACAAACTAGAACGTATAACGGTGAACTGCCAGTAAATATAACTGACGTAAACACAATATTGATAAATTGCTCTATTGCACCTGGATGTTACTCAGCACGAGGCAGTAAAGGAAAAATAATATACAGTTTTTCTCCAGACGTTCCACAGGGATATCTCATGCAAATTAGTCCATGTCAAGTTATTTATTATCCGTTAAACGTTGAAAATCAAATAACAGAAATAAGTATGCAATTGACAGATCAATCTGGACGACAACTGGGTTTGAATAACAAGGTTGTTACTTATTACCTGCACCTACAGGCCAAGTAGATTTTTATACAACCTCAGATATAATGAAACTGAGAAAAAAATTTTACAGAAGAAAAATAGTTGGATGATATTTTGGAAATATATTTACTAAAATTATTGAAAATGCCCATGGAATAGCGCATAAAGTTGCGCCAATTGCATTTGACGCGTCAAAAGCTTTTGCAACTGGGGCTGCATCTGCCGCTGGAACTGCGGTGGGACAAAAAATAACTGATAAAATAAAAGGCACACCGTCTACATCTGAGATAAAACAAATTATATCAGAAATAAGCTCAAAAACAGAAACCCAACATGCAATGATAACAACAACAAAAAAACTTTTATCGCCAAAAGGAGAACAAATTATACAAAAATTAATATCTAAGGGAACAGCTCCCTATATATAACCTAATAAATAAAAAAATGTCTGTTAAAAATTATCTTGATTTAGCAGAAACTTATGACACCGACGACACAGTAACAGAATTTGAGTATGTTGAGTATCTCGATGCAAATTCTAATGAACCAAATAAGGCTGGCGTCAGAACATTTAATACTCGAGACGAAGATGTATTTCTACTGCCTCACAAAGCAATATTGGAAGTTCGTGGCCTGATTATGACAGTAGCTAATCCACCTGTCGCAATTGCAGCTAACGCAGAAGTAGCTCTTATAAACAACGGCTGGAGCTTATTTAAAAGTGCTAGATATCAGCTAGCTAATCAAACTGTTGAGGATATTTCAAGTCATCTACAAGTTGCGAGCACAATCTTAAATACTATTTCGTGATCACCTGCAACTAATATGATGTGATTTAAAGATACTGGTATTGGCACAATAATTCCTGCGCCAAATGAATTTATTTTAAAATGTGTTTGAATACACGGAGCTGATGCTGCTGCAGATGTTTCAATTGTAAGAAGTTTTCTTATCGCCAATGCTGCTGATTTAGGTATAGCCGCACCAGCTGCAGGCGCTAATGCAGACGCTGCAAGAGTCTCACTTACTGCAGCTTGCAATAACCTTGGTATAACACCACCAGCTGCAGCTGCAGGCGGCGTTGAAATGTTAGATCTAGTTATTAACACAGTTGGATTCCGAAATCCACGTTACAATGAAGGTTATGCTAAGAGAAAAGCACTTGCAGCAGAGTCACGTAAAACTAAAATGATGCTGCCGTTGAGCTCAATATTTGGATTTTGTCGCGATTACAATAAAGTATTTCGCAGAGTTAAACATGCACTTATTTTAGATCGAGCAGAACAAAATTATTGTTTATTTCGAGCTGGTGGAGCTGATATACAATTTATCATAAACAAACTTGCGCTGTAGATGCCACTAATAACTCCGTCAATCACAAAAGCATCAGAATTAAACAGTATACTCGATAAACACACAAATTTATTTTCAACAACATAAAATATATCAAACAGCAGTTCCAAATACTACCGATTACACAAGGCGAGTCACAACAACATCAAGTGAACAACTGCCGAGGCAATTATTTGTTGTATTTCAGCAACAAGCGCGACGTGGTAACCAACAACAAAATAATGCAATATTTGATAACGCCAATGTTAGACTCAACTCCAAACAATATCCCGATCGAGCGATAGAATGCAATTTTGCAAATGATGCTAATAAAAATATTACTAGACCTTATGTGTATTTTATGGACGTAATGCAGAAATATAGGACGAGGGAGATGGATCTCAGATCTCTGTCGAGGAATTTCTTACACTTTATCCAGTATTTTATTTTGATATTGGTAAGCATAGCGAAAGAGCTGTCGATTCTACAGCTGATATTGAAATTATTTGGACACTCGAAGAAGTTCCAGCGGCACAGTTATACGTATATGCGTTAGTGCTCAGCGACAGATTATAACAATTGACTCTGTTGGAAGTAAAATGTCAGTGCAAGTTTAATCTGTAATCTGTATATAATGACAAAATAGATTGTAAAAGAAATATATTTGACTGATGGTCAAGTTAAAAAATTAGCAGCTGCTATTGCTAAGCAGAGGCAGGTATCATTAAAAATAAAATCTAACACGGAAGGTATTTTAACAAAATTAATGTTAACCAAAAAACAAATAAATAAATACGATCGCAAAAAAAACCTTTTGTTTTAAATTTCAGTGCTACACAAATAACAGCAATGTCAAAACAAGGTGGTTTCTTTGGTCCGGCGCTATCTGTAATGGCCAGAACGTTAATACCTAAAATTTTGCCAGTACCTGGTACAATAGGATTAGCAGCAGCGTCTTGCGCAGTATCTGGCGCAACGAAAAAGGCACTCTCAGGCGATGGAATAAAGAAACTTTTTGTCTAAAGTTGAATATAATGCCTAAACGAAAAACTGCTAAAGGAAAGACAACAAAGAAAACAAAGACACGACCGAGGCGAAAAACAAACAAAGGTGGATTTATAGGACCGTTGCTGGCGGGAGTAGCGGGAAGTCTATTGCCAAATCTGTTGGGAATAGGCAGAGGACTAACATTGCCAGGAACTCGGCCGCGTTGAATAACTTTGATATACTTGATAAACTAAAAGAGGTAAAAAAATTTCCGTGGAGTTTATTCTAAAGATGAACTTGATGATGCGATTGCTGGTAATTCGTGTGTGATAAATATACAAGATATCAATGACGGATCTGACACACATTGGGTAGCTGTTTGTAATAACAATTATTTTGATTCATTTGGAATTCCACCAAGTGACTCAATAAAAAATATATAAACAAAAAATATAAAATAATAAATTCTTCGTCTAATCAAATTCAGCCTGTTGGAACTTCTGCATGTGGATACTATTGCGTGATGTTTATAAAACAAATGTCCCAATCTAAATTCAATTTTTTAAAATTTATTTTACAGTTTGACAAGCAACCTTCTCAAGCCAATGATGAAATTGCAATTAATTTTGTGTTAACTCCTTAATATAATGTCAACATATTGTCTCAAGTGTAAAACTAAAACAGAAAATAAAGATGAAACAATAGAAAAAACAAACAATAATAGAATAATGATAAAAAGTATTTATGCAATTTGTGGAAAAAGAAAAAGTATGTTTTTACCAACAACAAAGTTGTCCGGAGCAGGTTTTCCATTTATTTTAGTAGATGATTAAAGAATAATGATATGCAAATGCAATTGTGATAAAGATCTCTGTCTTGAGCAAAATAAAATTGTTATATATTGTCAGAAATGCAACAACAGAGAAATAATTGGAACAGGTATAGATATACATAAATTGATTGGCAAATTACCAAAACCAAAAGGCGTTGGACATTGCCAGGCCATAAATATACTGGACCTTATAAACCTCTTGATAAACAACTTGAAGAGAACGATAATCCGCTGCCAGGACTAGAGCCTTACAATCAAGTTGATGCAATAGCAATGCGCCATGATATCTGTTACCTGGACAACGAACAAAGTAAGCACGGCTGCGATAAAGTAATGCTAGACGAACTTCGTGATATGAAACCTGTAAATATGCGAGAGCGTGTTGATAGAAAGTTTGTGCAGGGTTTTATTGGATCAAAATATAAATTAGGACTCGGTAAAAAGGAATTGTATGATGATCTTGCCTCAGAGCTACATAAACCTAAAAAAAAGGTTTACGCGACGTAAAGCTGTCGCAAATGCCGTTGACGATATCTGGGCGATAGATTTAGTTGATGTGTCAAATCTAGTTGAATTTAAAATTAATAAAAGATATCTTTTTAATGCTGTAGATGTTTATAGCAAATATGCGTTTAGTGTACCTGATTCAGATAAGACAGGAACGTCGATAACTGATGCGTTAAAACAAATAATAACAAGTACAGAAAGAAAACCAAATAGAATCTGGACCGATCATGGAGCAGAATTTTTTAATAAAATATTTGAGAAGTTTTTGGAACAAAATAACATAAATAGAGATGTTACAGGAAATGAAGGTAAAAGTGTTGTCGTCGAGCGATTTAATCGCACGCTAAACGAAAAAATCCACAAATATTTAACATCTAAAAATACGAGTAAATATATTGACAATTTATAGACAATTGTTGACGAATATAATAACACGAAACACAGATCAGTTAAAATGTCGCCAAACGATGCAATTAAAAATCCAATATTAGCAAACGAAAATATGTATCGTAGACAAAAATTTAAAGTTGGCGATAAAGTTAGAATTTCTCTGACAAAAAGAAACATTTGAGAAAGGATTTACTCCGAACTGGAGCGAAGAAGTATTTGTTGTTGATAAAGTACTTTTAACAATACCAGTGACTTATGCACTAAAAGATTTATTAGGTAAACCTATAGCTGGTAGTTTTTATGAACAAGAACTTCAAGAAACCGAACAAGATACATTTGTTATTGAAAAAAGTTATTAGGAAGAAAGGCAATAAAAGTTTAGTTAAATGGCGTGGGTATACTGATAAATTTAATAGCTGGGTACCAACTAAGTCGATTTCGATAAAATAATGTTATTATAAATTTGTTCGTACTTCATCAGTACAGATTTACATTTGACCGGTCTACACAAGGAAATTAAATGTAATTTTCTTACATTATCGACTGGCATCAAGTTAAATATTTTAACAAAAATAAAATCGTATTTTATATTTCTTTGCTGGCCAGTTATTTTTATGTTAAGAAAAGGTTTTATAAGTTGCCAAAATATTTTTTGCTCGGTAATAGCAAATTTAAATTTTATTATTTTGTTATCGATATGATACTTAACATTATATCGTCCAGTTGTCGGTCTACTGTAATTTTTTGTGTTAACAACATCAACAACTTCATCATCATCGTCATTTTTGTACAAAATATCATCTTCAATATAACCAACAGATTTATCTGAGATAACGTTATATTTTAGTATAAAATTGTTGTCGATAATTTTGTCGTTAGTGATTGTATCACTAGAGGCATATATATCAGCAAATCACGTTCATATAATAATATATTTTTATCTAATTTATAATAATAATGGCCAGCGAAAGGAAATCTCCCGATGTAAAATATCATTAGAAAGTTAATTTATTAAATTACAAAGAACTAGCAGAAACAGTTCGAAATGTCTGTCGGGATATAGTGCTTATTTGGTTAATGTTATTATAACGCAAGGTGATTTTGAAAAAATTCTCCTAAGAGCAGCAGAAAAAAATAAAAAAATAAACTTGATAATAGTTAGTTTATAACATTGAAATTTGATCGCGATGATATCCTGATGTTTGCCCATAGTTGCTTAACTAAAACTGAGCTAAGAAACATCATTAATCATTGTATCTGAAAATAAATCTATCAAAGGTTAACGTTGACGTTGCTGTTTTAGTTTTGCCATCTGCTACAAATTTTACCGCAGCTGGATTAATTTTATGATATTTTGCGGCAGCTGTTATTGATTTAAATTTTATTTCTTCTTCATTCTCCAGATTTACTGATATAACTGATTTTGTGTCTTTAAAATTAGAGCCATCGAAACAAGCTACTCTTTTGGTGTTTTCTTTTGGTGTAACTAATCTAAATTTTAAATCCTATTATCGGTTTTAATTTTGTTAATATGGTCGATAACTAGATTATTTGGAATAGCGCCGTTGAATGTTTCATAAATAAAACGGTGGCTATAATAACCAAGGAAATCGGTCTTAATACCACGAACATTCATACTTAAATATCCGTTATTTTGCAAAATTCCAGTAACATTTTTTGTCTGAATATTTCGAATAATATCCCGATCATTAGCCTTATATAGATCAAATACTGGGTGACGTTGAAATTCACTTTGCAATTCTAAATTTTCAATATTGTCATCGTTTATTGATCCATTTACTCTATAAACTCGCTGTCCAGCTGGAATGTCTCCACAAAACAAAGTGTAAATAAATCTTTTCTAAACATTTCAACTCTTTCTGTATCATCTCCACTAACACTTATTATCATACCAGCCGGAGCTGGTACGCCAACAAATTTTTGAGATTTTATGCTAATAACCGAACCAAGTGCATTCCCAGCATATAAGTTGTCCTTTGGGTGGACATGATAAGTTTCTTGTTCTTCTGCTGTCAATCTCATGTAACTCAGAATTTCTGTCATTATATTATATAGCATTTTTATATCTCTAATTGAAAAATTATAAAAAATCAATTAAATATAAAATATACTATATATAATGTTAAAATTGCGAGATATTGCCAAAAAGAGCATTATCAAAGCAGAAAAAATTGCTACAGCATTTTCCGGCTACGACAACAGTTACAAATTTGATAATCAAAATGTTTTAGCAAATTTTAACTCTACAAATTTATTTCATCTTTTCCAACCTGTTATATCAAAACAACTTGCAGCTCACAAAAGTATCAAACAAATAGTTCAGTATCATATGATTTTATCAAAGTTACATGCAATCGAAAAAGATATAATTGACATAATTTTTGAAAATACAAATTTCGACAGCGAAATTTCAGAACCATAACTAACAGCTAAATCACGAAAAATATTAACTGGAACAAATATTTCCTCAGTCGCCGACGAAATACACCAAGAAATATTTAAAAATTGGAGGAATTTACTGCATCAAGATCAGGCTGGAAATTTCAGATGATAAAAGAAGTTTTATTTCACACAATGAAATCTAACGTACTTCGCGGTAGTTCTTACGTTGATCTCCCTCAAAAAAAATTAAAAACAAGAAATGTTGTATAAATGTCAAAAACAATGATAACGAATGCTACCGTTGGGCAATTTTATCTGCTAAACATCGTCAGAGTGATTATCCTGATAGAATTGAAAAATATCTGCCGTACAAAGACGAGCTAAATTTTATTGGAATAACTTTTCCAGTGGCAGAAAAACAAATACCAAAAGGGGCCCCGAGTGGCCGAGTGGTCTAAAGCGCTGACCGTTACGGATCACTGCCATCTCACCTCTGTCTGCGTCAGTTCGAGTCCAGGCTCGGCTAACGTGGGTACGTGAGAAAGCCTGCCAGTAGCTTCTCGTGGGTCGGTGGTTCTTCCCGGGATTTTCCAGGGTTCTTCCTCCACCATTAATACTGGCCGCCATGTATAGCCTATCTTGTGCTGAAAAATGGCGTTAAACCCTATAACAACAACAACAACAAATACCAAAGTTTGAAAAACAAAACAATATTTCAGTAAATATTTTCGGACTAGATGATAAAGAAAATATTTACCCGAGATATATTTCAGCGACTGCTACACAAAAGACGATAAATTTATTATTTTATAAAGGACATTATTGCGGGATAAAAAACTTTAACGGACTAGTTGGCAACCAACATCATAAAAATAAAAATAAGAAGTATTTCTGTTACAGATGTTTACAAGGTTTTTCTAAAGATGAAAAACTGCAAGAACATCTCAAAAACTGTGTCAACTTTCAAGGAATAACAATGCCAAGCGAAAAAGAAAAAGTGTTAAAATTTACAAATTATGATCATAAGCTAAATATTCTTTTTGTTATTTATTCCGATTTCGAGTGTCGTCTTGTTCCTGTATCTGGCGCAGAAAATAATCCGAATAAATCAAGTACAAGAAAAATACAACAACATGTCCCTTGTGGAGCAGCTTATAAAATAGATTGTTGTGCTAGCGATATATTTTCAGGTCCAGTAAAGTTATACAGATGTAAAAATAGCGAGTCTGAAAGTCCGGCCGTATGGTTACTAAAAACTTTAATAAGCTAGGTTAATAAGATTTCTAACAGATTATTCAAAACAGCTCCAATGAAAATAACATCCAAACAACAACTTGATTTTGATAATGTAGTTAATTGTCATATCTGCGAAAAATCATTAGGTGATGACAAAGTGCGAGATCATTGTCATCTGACCGGTCATCATCGAGGAGCAGCTCATAACAGTTGCAATTTATAATTTCATGCTCGAGATTTTATTCCTGTAGTTTTAAATAACTTTCGTGGCTATGACAGTCATATCATTGTAGAAGATTTTGTCAACGAGGAAATTAAATCTAAACAAAGATTAAATAATACAATAAAATGTATTCCAAACAATTCTGAAAAGTATATGTCAGTCACGCTTGGCCAATTACGTTTCATTGACAGTCTGCAATTTATGGCAGCATCATTAGATGAGCTTGTAAAAGGTTGTAGTAGTTTCGCTAACCTAAAAATTGCTTTGGTGAAAACTACGTAGATCTGACACAAAAAAGTATCTTTCCGTATGAGCATCTCGACGACTGGAGTAGATTTGATGAAACTTCTCTTCCTGATAAAGATAAATTTTACTCGCAACTCAAAAATGAAAATATCACAGATGACGAGTACAAATATGCACAAGATATTTGGAATAAATTTAGCTGTAGAACATTTGGTGATTATCATGATTTATATTTGAAAACAGATGTATTACTACTAGCAGATGTTTTTGAATGTTTTCGTAAAGTTAGTCATAAAAATTATGGACTAGATCCCTGCTGGTATTATTCATGCTCCAGGACTGTCGTGGGACGCTCTACTAAAACCAAGTAAGATATAATTGGATCTCTTGACAGATGTTGACATGTTTAATTTTATTGAAAAAGGTATCAGAGATGGAATTAGCGTTATAACAAAACAATATGCGATAGCTAATAATAAATATCTGAAAAATTATGATCAAAATCTCCCATCAATTTATATTATTTATCTAGATTGTGTCAATTTGTATGGGTATGCAATGTCAGAGCCAATGCCGTGCAGTGGATTTCATTGGATAACTCCAGATCAATTTCTTAAAGAAACTGAAAAAGATTTACCTAAAGATATTTCATATTTTGTTGAAGTTGATCTAGATTATCCTAGTTTGTTACATGATCTACATAACGACTACCCATTTTGTGCAGAGTCTATGATAATAGATTATAGTTTTCTATCACCTGAACAAAGATCAGTGACAACTGCAAAAAATTCGATTGTTAATAATCTAGTTCCAAATTTGTTAAATAAAAGAAATTACGTGATGCATTAAAAAATTTAAAACAAGCAGTAGATGCTGGACTAATTCTGCGAAAAGTCCATCGCATACTAAAATTTAATCAGTCGAGGTGGATGGTAGATTATGTTGACTTAAATACGAAACGTCGTGCTGTGGCTAAAACTGACTTTGAGAAAAACTTTTTCAAGTTAATGAACAACTCGGTTTTCGGTAAGACAATGGAGAACATTAGAAAGCGAGTCTCTATTGAAATTGTAAATGATATAAATCGCTGAAATAAATTAGTTAATGATGATGGTTTTGTTAGTATAAAAATATTTACTGAAAATCATGTTGCAATACAACGACGAAAGACAAATTTAAAGTTAAATAAACCAATTTATGTTGGTGCAGCTGTACTTGATATATCAAAATGGCTGATGTACGATTTTCACTATAATTTTACCAAAACACTGGCTAGATTCGGAGTTGTTATTTACTGATAAAGATTCGCTAGTTTATAATATAAAATGTGAAGATGTCTATCAAGATATTTATAAACACCATGACTTGTTTGATTTATCAGATTATCCAGAAAGTAGTGGATTTCATGATGATGCAAATAAAAAAGTTATTGGCAAAATAAGAGACGAGTTTATGTTTGTGCCAGTTAGGGAATTTGTTGGACTAAGAAGTAAAATGTATGCTGTAATTTTAGATGACAATAAACTGACAAAAAAAGCAAAAGGTATTCCTCGTGGGTACGTAAAATGCATGAAATGTGATGATTTTAAATCAGCATTAAATAATAATGTCAGTTTTATTAAGACAAATGTTATCAGAACAAATCGTCACAAACTTGAAACAGATACTATTATAAAACGTGGACTAAGTAATTTTGACGATAAGAGATACTGTCAGGACGGAATTAATACTCTAGCCATTGGTCATTATGCTAGTATTAAAAGTAATGACATATTTGACATCATCTTTAATTAATTTTGCCTAAACTCCTCGATTTAATCAAGGAATATAACTCTGTCTCTCTTATTTTATGTTTTTAGAAAGGGAGATAATACTGTCTTCGAGCTAGTGTAAATCATCTGTGGTTATCGGACATAGTACAGTGTTAGGTATATATACATACAAATCTGATGTAACAATTTTGCTTTCTATCTTCATCAAATCGTTTAGTAATTAATAAAAATCATTTGGTATAAAACAATATAGTAATTTTAAGACCTTAGAATGAAAAATATATGTTTCATTATAGCCTTATATGAAACAGATGTTCTGTATTGATTTATGTGTAAGGCTTGGCTAAAAAACCCACTCGTAAAGAATTATTGATTTACAGACTGCAGAAGTCTGTCTGCCTGTAATGTATAAGCCGCTGTATCAAACCAACATAGGATTTCGTTTTTCTGTACATACTGCAATATATTTTAACCAAAATCATAGATTTCGCGATTTATTTTATATTTTGATAATAATGTTTATTCAGAATCAGAAATGTAATGCTAATCACTTACATAAATTTCCCGTCTGATAACTTTATAATAATTTTTTTTTGAACATATATATATAAGATAGGTCTGTGGTCCAGTGCTAACGCGTTAGATTCTCGTAGTCAAGGTCTTGGGTTATATACTTGTGACTGACATATTGTAGGCGGTGACGATTTCCATGCCATTTTTATAATTGGGGGTACGAAGTTCAACAGACAAAGAATACACTCTCCCACCATGTCACCACGTGGTGGGTGTACTTTTGCACTCCCCGGGGTTGATTATGGGGGAGAGTGTGTAAAATCTGTTGAATATAGGTAAATCCCCCGTTTGTATGTGCCGTCCTTAATTAAGTTTATATGTAACTGTGCCGTCCTTAATTAAGTTTATATGTAACTGTACCGTCCTTAATTAAGTTCATATGTAACTGTGCCGTCCTTAATTAGGTTTTTAATTAAGATTATGTGTTGTGCAGTCCTTAATTAAGTTTATAATTAAGATCATGTGTTGTGCAGTCCTTAATTAAGTTTATAATTAAGATTATGTGTTGTGCA
>JAECUM010056242.1:0-17094 GCA_016617855.1 Megalonaias nervosa | reverse complement strand
ATATATATATATATATATATATATATATATATATGGTATATATATATATATATATATATATATATATATATATATATATATATATCAGGACTGTCCTCTGTTCCGCCATAAGCGTCTAGTTTTATTATTGTTTTTAAAGTGTGATTACGAATTTGTTTCCTTAGCCGATGTATACTGTTTTTATTCGAGACTTACTAGTCCTGTAAGTATTTATAGGTTATCAAAAATTGCCTAATTTTAAAACTATATATAGATCTATTATGTGTAATTTGCCTTTGTCTTTGTTGTTCTATTTTTGCAATTTGGAGCTCACTAAGACAGTTCTTTTATATTTTCCTAAATTATTTGTTTAAGAATTTGTTTTATTTTTCACTTTGAATTGGTTTTCTTGTTGATCCTATTTTGCCACTTCTACCAATAATTTGAATTATCAATTTATCCCTTGATTCCGGTGATTTATTTTGAGCTTCAGATAACATGATATTAGTTTGATTTTTGTTTAAAATTTTTTTCACAATTTCCATGATCAGGCTTACCGAAATTTAATACGGATGGTTCATTATCACGGACTATCACAGTATCTTTATCTAATCTATTTTTATCTTTTATAAGCCAAATGAACTTTTTTATCATTAGCTTGTTTTTTAAGAAGTTAAAAAATAGCAGTTTTCCATTATTGACATTCTTCCCTTTGTCCATGTGATCCATTTATATTTGTCTGATGAAGATATCCTTATAAAATCTAATCAATTAGCATTTGTATATATTAAAACAGTGGTGGGGTTTATTATATTTTAGTTACTACTTAATGAAACGTTATGTTCATGATCAGTAATCGTTGTATATGATTCAACGTCTTCTATTGATTTTCAAATATTCTTTGATCAAGCTGTTGATATGCAGTCTGTATCATCAAATGAATCTTCATATTCAAAATAGAAGCATCACTCGCAATTACTGTTCCTGAATAGGTATCACTATGTTTTAGCATAAACAGTTTCATTACCTTGGTCATTGTTAACGTCTCCCTGATGAAAGTATAATTTAACGACAAGTCTTTAGAATCATACAGTTCTTTAACAATTTCAAAAGAATCATTATTCATGTCAATATCTTTATTAAACCGTGTTACTGCCTCAGGATTTATGCCAATGCTATTTTATCTTTGTTTGTTCTGTTTAATAAGCCATCAGTTTTCATTATATTTACAGGATTTTCTTATCATCATTTTTTATTACATTTTGATAGTTACCAAAATTTAATGTAAATGTTTTTCCTGCTTTAATATGAGCACAGCCTAAATCATGGATTTATTAGCGGATGTTGCAAAACAAGACCTCCAGTCGTTGAATGACCATTTTCAATAAATATGTTTCATTTAATTTTTGTATTTGATTATCAATTTTCTATCTCATTATCCATTTTTGTGAGATAACTAACATCATTATCTTTTTATCTTTGCGTGATATTATGATAGTAATATTATGATAGTATCTAACACAACCATCGGCATACCTGTTTTAAACTGCATCAAAGTCCTTTCACAGGTTGCCTAAACTTTACAATTTTATCATTATTCGTTATTAGATTCTTATATAATCTCACTTGATCCTGGTTGCATTCCCACACCAAGATGAATATACTCATCTATTTTTTTCTTGATATTTATAACGAATTATGTTCGTGGCAGAAGTTTGGCCTCTCATCTACTAGGGAACAGGATGTTCAATCTAGGCGATACAAATTTGAGTCACAAAGATTGCTTCAGATGAACATAATCCTTTGACTAGCTTTAATTATTGTCATGGGTGAAATCGGCCTCTTGTACCCCAAATGTAAGAAGGATGCCACAGAGATAAACTCAAATGATGGGAGCGGACCAATCAAACGTAGTCGACTAGAGGGATAAAACTGAATGAGGGCGTGGTCTAAAATTTAAGCGGGAAGCATGCACCATTTGTAAGGAAAAATTACTCATGTTTTCAGCGTGCTTTAAATTCTGGAGAAATACAGACGCACGCGTCTTTAATTAATTCAAATGTTCCAGGAGAGGGGAACTGTGTGGTTTACGTGAATTCTGAAGAAAGGTCATTCCGAGATTCGTGATGACTTCTCGCCAAAAATGGAATCGGAATTTGGAATTTAAGAGGTTGGAAAGGTAAAACGATATCTTGGCAAATCTTTTAAATTTGACTTGAGTTAAGTTGATTGTGTGGCATTCAGTTACTTCTAATTATCTTCTAAGTTTAATTCTGACGTGTATTTATATTTATTACAATGTAAAAAGCGTTTACTGATGATTACGCGAAACTGGACACTGAGTTGGATATATTTCCTTAATTCTTATGACGTATGCGGTATAAGTGATTACTTCATTAACTATGTTGTAGATTAATTTATAGGAATATATCAACAATGAGATGGTGTGTGTGTGTGTGTGTGTGTGTGTGTGTGTGTGTGTGTGTGTGTGTGTGCTACTAGTTTCATAGAAGTAATATTGTTCGTGCGTACTAGCGCTAGGTATGTATAAGTTGTGTAAACTGATATTTGTTGTTGTACATAGGACTTTGTAAGGCTGGTCGCCCATTAATCTCACGAAAGGTCTGTGCGAGAGTGATGAATATCCTGAAAGATAGGGTAGGGATTCAAGAGATTATCTCCATTGTAATATTCCTTTAGGAAGCTTTAAGCGTACACGCACGAGGCAGCTGAAGAGCAGAAGGAAGATGGAAAGCGAAAGGAGGAATAAGGGAAAGAAAGAGGAGAAAGATTTGAGCAAATGAGTAGAAGAAAAAACACAAAAAATAGTAACTCTCTCTCCCAAATAGATGGTGAAATTTCGAAAGGTGAACTAACTTGTTAAAGGGTAGTTCGATTAAACAGGTCCATTAATATGTCAGTCGTATTGTGCAGAGATTGAAGACTTATTCTTGAATATATGTATTAATTTGCTTCTTTACGTTTTATAAAATTTGTATCTATTGAATCTTGAGTTGTTATATATATTTAGAGTTCCGGTTTCTCTGATTTGGGGCTAGTAGTTCATTAATTTACACCTTCTTCATATCAATTATAATATAGCTGGATGGTGACAATATTCCAAATTTCACTTTTTGTTGTATTTGCTGTGTCCTATTCTACTTCATCTACATTCACTGACGTTCCGAAATTGTATAATTCCTTTGTATCACACAACTATAAAATAAAACGGAAGAAATAAAAAACATTTTATATTTACAGTCAAATGTTTTATATAATCACAATAGCTTTAACATATCTTATTTCATGCGTTTATAACTGGGGATTACAGGATGTACGATTCAGAAGGTAAAGGATAAGAACGAAGGCCAATGGCTTATAATGGTCTCCTTTGACAATGCAATAATTTTAGATACACATGACTATTCGACAAACGATATTAGGCTTCAATAACAAAACAGTTAGAATATAGTCAAAGTGAAATATCTCCTGTTTAAACAGTAACATTTAGCCAAGGTATAAAAAACACAAGGATAAGTTACTAGGGTGCATGTGAAAGACGATGATAAAGAAAAGAAAAGGAGTTAAAATTAGAAATTGTCAGTTAAAACGTATTGAGCAGTGTACAAAAACTTGATAAAATAGGACAGAAAGAAGCTGGAGTAAAAAAGAAATAAATATTTTCTATCAAGCATACGGCAACCTTTATTGTGAGTCTCAAAAGTAACTCTCACAATATAATAAATGGAATAAAAAAGACTTCTGAAGAATCTGGTGAGAGCCATGGAGTGGAATTATCTATTAAACTAGATGGAAAAGATACTCTTTTACAACGAAAAGATGAGAATAATAAATTAAAAATGAGAATAATAAATTAAAAATAAACGAAGAAATTGAAATAAATTATGGTGATAATATATTGTACAGACACGCTGTATTAATAAAACATTATTAGTATATCATTTAAAATCCTATAACTTCTTTTATTTTATCCTCACCAAATCATCAAATAATATTCATTTTTAAATTACTTTGTTTTTATTAGTGGGGTATTTATTATTGATGTTGCAAACTTTCCTTCATAAACTTTAACACCAACTATAATAAAATGTAACTGTTCTTTTATTACATTCAGATTTACGTAAACAAGTTGCATCAGGGACCTCTTTATTTATTTGTATCTCATGGTGTATGATTACAATTAATATTGTTTTGATGATCATACTTATCTAATAAACTTTCATACGATTTTTATTGTTTGTTTTTAATTTGTCTTGACTTTATATTTATCATTATGATTTTCAATATATTCGTTCTCATATACATAGTCAAAATGTATGTCGAGATGTATAAAAACATATCTCCCAAAAGTATATATATTAATATCCGATCTATCAAAATATAGATTTTGGTTCATTTTTAACAGACAGTATATGATTCATTTTCATATAATATCTCTTCATTTGACAAATATCCATATTCTCTTCAAAATCTTATCGATGTCTTCTATTTTTATGTATTATGTATATCGCAATCAAACTGTCTTGTATTCTAGGATTTTTATTTGTTGCTACATTATGGCATCAATCGAGATACTTTAAGTTTTGTATCTTACATAATTATACCGGATGATTTCTGATTCATTTTCTTATAAATATATATTTTCTAATTTGATTTATTTGAAGATTTCATGAAGTATTGTGTTTATTTTATTGTCAAGTAAATGTTATTCTTTTAAATTAATGAGTTGGCCAATTTCTGATGGTATTTTTCATAGGATTGCTATTCAAATAAAAAACTTTTAATAAATACAATGTGCAGTTGCATGCGGTATTATTTTCAAATCTCTACGTCAGAGAAATGAATTTTCAAACTTGTCAGCCAGATTAGTTCTGAAAGTGTTTTGTTTTCAAAGGCAAGTCAAATTCTTTTCATATTTTAGTAATATGATTTCATTTAGTATCATGATTTTTGTGCAAATAAGAATACCTTCATTATATTATTCTACTATGCTACCCTCATCATGCAATTTTTGGGATATGTAATATATTTTTAGTTCACGTTTGTTCATTTTTTATTATAATTATTTTTTAAATTTAAATCTTTCTCTTAACGTATATGAAAACGTAACGTTCTAATATGATTCAAAACTATTTTAATGAATACATCGCTGTATTATTATTTCAATATTAGCATAATACAAAAATGATATTTCAATTATTATCTTGACTGACATGTTGCAACATGATTTTCAATTATGAAAATGGTCTTTAATCTAACTTTCTAAAATTTATTTGCTTAATTTGTATATGGAAGTCTTGGTTTGACATCCAGCTAATTTCACTTGTGGCAAATCAACAAAGAAATTATAATATAAATCTAAGATTTCAAAATGAATTACCTAATTGACTCCATTGACGTCTTAACTTATGTGAAATTTGTGTTATATGTTTCCAACTCAATCTAATTCTTTCAGTTACTTAATAATATTATTTCTGATGGATTTTCACACTGTTTTATACAGTATGGTTCAAGTCTGTTGAGACTGAAGATCTACCTAAATACTGCAATGATAAAAACAAAACAGATTAGAAAATAAACTTGCATTGAAACAACTGAAATTCGCTATCATTAATCACTATATTCAATACAATGAGGCTTGAAAATATCCCAATGGTTAGTTCAGTTATGTTATGAAAAATAGGCAACATAATGATGCAAAATAGTAATAATATGTAACATCCTACAAGCTGGTCTATATTGATGAATTACCTCAGGATTACGTAAACAATACAAGACACACAAGTACCAATTGGGAAAACCCAAGTCATCGTCCAAATTGTAACTTTTTGTTCCACCTTTATTGTTCTTTTCTATTCATTGATTTCTTACTTTATTTCTTTTTATTGTTTCTCAAAGTATAATGTTTTAAAATACTGATGTTTTTATTGTTTTCAAATATATTTTTTTAATTTATTTTGTTTCCAACCTTTTTGCTGTGAATATTAATTATATAAATTCAATTATGTACATTGATTTTAGTTTATTTTCTAAGTTCTATTATATATGCACAACTTCCTATTATGTTCATATTTTTATTAGTTCAATTACTAAAAATGTTATGTTATTTTTCCATTAATTGTATTATTAAATATATTTTTAAATTACAGAAATACAAAACTTTAAAACTGTATAAATCCATATTTTAAAATTATGTATTAATCTAAGGTTAAAAGTTACATGAAATATAAAATTTCAAATAACGTAAAATGCAGAATCATTTCTCATTCAGACTGTATTAGTGGGAAGAGGGACTTTAGACAGCCCCTTATATCACTATTAATGTAGCATTTAAATCGAGGCTAACCTATTGTCCTAAATATTCGCTAGAGTTAACTAATTAATGTCAGTTTTCTTTTTAAAGTCCTTAGCATGTCGAAAGGCCGTTACTCAGAAACTTGCTCTAAAATATTATGATCCTAATCAAACCATTGCCGACTCGTGAATGTACAAGAGATCGGATGCGCTCTCGTGCGAGGCGATACACGGATGCAGGAGACGCAGATGATGAATAGATCGTGCGCTGGATTCGGGTGGGTCTTTGAATCCTACCATCAGATCATCAGGGTTGGCTATCTTCAATTAAATCAGCATCATTTAAATTATATCTGTCGATGTGCCATACCAAACCAAAATCAAACCAAACTAATTCATAGCACATGTCAAGTTGGTAGGAGATACAAAGAAAATTGAATGCTGTGTTAGGAAAAATAACTACACATTTTTATATTATATAGAAGAATAGGTTTACTTTTAACGCCTTAAAATCACTTTTCGCCGCCATTTTGTCTTCTAGTGCAACCTTAAAAATTTAACCTCTGATTTATTTTCCAGAAACTCAGTGATTCGGGAATCGTCGAAATTATATTAAAGGAACTTCCGGCGCAGATATGTTTTATAAGCATTGTAATGAAGTTCATCACCACAGTTTATGATTGCGTTAAAACAGGAGAATTTACACGGCAGGTAGAGCATTATCATTATCAAAATTCTAAAACTAAAGTTTCTAAAAATGAGGCCGAAGCAATAAATATCAACAGACGTCTTGTGAAATATTACTCCAAAAAGAAACTCCCCGCTAGAGATCCGTTAGCTACAATTTTTCATTCAGCTTTATTTTTTTCAGTTTAAAAGAAGTTTCATTTTTCTCGAAGGCTTTCTTATTATGCCACCCTCTAAACGAAAAACTGTTTTAAAAATAAACGAACATTTCTTCTACAGAATGTACAATTTGAAATGCATGTTTATGTTGCATGTTCTCAATTTAGCATTTCGATGAGAATGTACTAATAGCTCCTTAAAGTTGACCTGTTTTTCCTCCTGCCTTATTTTTGACAAGTTTTATTATGCTTCTCTTAGTGCAAATTTGATATCTGTACTCGATCATTGTATATATTAGACATGTTTTAATGCCAGAGATAATAAAATTATACATGTCAAACCAAATGGGGCAAGATTTGAAATTACTAGTTCCCCTTCATAAACCTTTTTTTTTTTCCAGATATATCTGACAAGCAATACACAACACATATAATTAAAAGAGTAGGCTTTTTAATTTGAGGAATAATTAAGTCCTTTGCATCTCCTCTTAACCCTACCTAATTTTCATTTTGTAATAGTTGAAAATCATATAATGATTGTTTGTTTTAGAATGAAAATGAAATTGAGGTGACAAACTGTAAAATATACGTCAAGCATTTAATGGATCCAGTTCGCACGAAAGCCACGCAAGTTCTCTCTCTCTCTCTCTCTCTCTCTCTCTCTCTCTCTCTCTCTCTCTCTCTCTCTCTCTCTCTCTCTCTCTCTCTCTCTTATGCGAGGAATAATGAATAATAATGTACTATATCCTTTATCTCCTTTAAACATTTTCTAACTCATTTGTGTGATATAGTATACCTGTATGTACTTCTTATACCTTTTGATCCCTGTATGTACTTTCTCTAAAATTAACAAAACCAGCAAGCTTACCATGCGACGACTTAAAATGTTTTTTCATTTTCAGCAAATGTTTAACTCAGTTTAATGTTATGTGTTTAGACTTATTATTAAATTAGCAAAGTTGTTGTGTTATATCTACTCTTAGTTGTGATAAAAAGCAACACATGTCTCATGTTTCTATGCAGCTGATCCAGTGTGAACTACCTAGGCATTGGCATTTTGCACAATCTGTGGCAGACACCAGTAATATGCTCATAGTGTACATGTTTGTCTTGATGCCGCCTGCAAAACGTTAACATTTTAAATAACAGTGTTTAAATTACATTCAAAAGTTCCAATATTGGAAAGTAAACCTTAACTTAATTATTTTAGTAAATGAGAATTTCACGATTGTGTCCTTTACAGTGCAAGTTTCTTACGAAGAATTGTTAATTTTCAATTAATCTCAGTATTGCAGTAAAATATTGAGAGAAAAAAAACAAACCAAAAGTATGGAAATTATACTTTTACACATAGTGGATTTACATGAAATTTCATAAAACGATTGGTCTAGTGTTTCCAGATAATTATTTTAATTGTTTTAAAAAAGGATATAGTTCCAAACCAGGATCAAGTATTATATTATAGAATCATACCATATCTATATGTTAATGAAAAGTAAATGAAATTATAGACCTTTCTATTATATTTAAATACGTATACATTTTTAAATAAAAACCGGAAATGGTTTCCTAGACTGGATAAAGACTTTTACCAATGGCAGTGGCAATAAGAAGACAAATGTTAGTTTGTAATTATTGAGTAAAATTGTCTGTACCTTAGGCTTTGGCTCCGCTTCACAATTATTAAGTACCTTTGAAGACGGTACTGATATAGGGTGAAGCTGAGCATTTGCAAGAATCACAGCTGAGGGAATGTTTGATTACCTCTGTGTTACATTCATATGCTGTAACCGAACGTTCTTTATCTGTGACATTGGAGCAACAAAGCACTGCTTAAAGGAGAACGTTGATCAAAATGGCTGGTCCCATACATTCCGAATAGAACTTCAACATGTCCAAGGTATACTAACTGTAGCAGTTATAATAATAGGAAATGAATTTTGCCACTGAAGACTATACTAACTTCTCAAAGTGTAATAAATAAATTATAAAATACGCCCCAAAAAATGCTACAGGCACTTTTTTGTTGCTTTTGAGATTTTGGCTTTTATGCAATTTACCTTTGAAGTCCAGGAACAGAAAATAACCCAACGAAGCTTGCAGATTGTATGAGAAGTGTATAGTATATCTGAAGTATGGTAGAGCTACATATTCTATACTCCTCAAAAAACTCCATCGATCGTACATTGAAATTAAGGAATTAAAATTTGTTTCAACAGTACTGAGGTATACGTTTGTTTTTCTTTTCTTCAAATAAACACAATAACGAGTAATGAAAGCCGAAGCAATTATTTTTCTTTCAATAGAAAACCCCATGTAAAGTATGAAAGTGTAGAGCGAAGCCTTTATTATTAAACAGTTGATTTCGAACAATCTAAAACATATTTTAGCAAATGCATGTTTATAATTTATTCTTCAGGAGGAAACCTTATTTTGGGTACTTATTTAATCACAGTAAAAATTTACAATATAAGCATGGATAAAGACAACTCGAAGGAAATATTGTATTCGTACATAATCAGGTGCGTTTGTTTTTATTGATGAGAGCAGTTTATCGATGTTAAATATAATATTGAAATTGTACATGATCCATGAGTTGTTTTTATTTTACAATCCTGTTTACAAATATTTGGCACAAAGTGTCCTTTCGATCTTGTCATGTAAAAATAACAATTATACATGCATTGATGAACAAAAACTTTTGACAGGGGCCCTCGGGAAACAATTTAAACTACTGAGATTAAACCTTCTCTCCTGCTCCAGAAACATTTGCACCACAACAAACCGTATGTAATCCTTGCATTCATTTTCGTTTTTAGGCAAAATACCAAAGACAAATACCTGAAGATGTTTTTTAACAACATTCCTGGTTTTACCTATTCAATCCCGATCTTCTCCACAGCATTCATGATGGCTATTGTTCTGTATGAGGTAATTATGCAAATGATGGCTATTCTTCTGTATGAGGTAATTATGCAAATGATGGCTATTCTTCTGTATGAGGTAATTATGCAAATGATGGCTATTCTTCTGTATGAGGTAATTATGCAAATGTTGTGTTACTTCGTAAAACAATACAGTACAAATCTTCTTTAGACAAACATAAAGTAACGCATTTCATTTCTATCATTTCTCTTGAAAACTGAAACTCGACCATCTTTACAGACCATGGTTGAACTACAACATGATCATTATTGATTTGCGAACACTTTATTCGTGTTAACCTATTAATGGCCGCAACAAGAAATCCTCAAGACGACAAAAATAAATAAGCCTTTGATAAATATCACAAAAATTACAGCAGCACAATGGTCTGAAACAAACCAGGTGTGGCGTTTAAAATCTGTTTAGCCAATATGTTCAAACATACGCTACTTTAAATAATATCATGCATTTCCTCTGGCAAGTGTACAGTGTTTTGTATCCTTCAGGTAATCTTAGTCGAACTGTTCCTCGTACATTATTGGACCAAATTGCTAGAGACTGATTCGCTGTCTTTGGCTACACAACTGAAGAACAGGATGTCCCAGATTCTTCTAGGTGTGTATTGTTTCTCATCACCGACATTACCTCAAAATATTGCCTATGACTCATAAAGGCACTAATATTCTGTGAATTAGCAAAACCAAAAATATTTCTCCGTAAAAATTGTTTGAAAACGAACATAATATAAGCGCAGTATTATATCGATATCTATCTATCTATCTATCTATCTATCTATCTATCTATCTATCTATCACACAGATTTGTTTTAAGGTCGTTTATTCTTGACGACCTTTACTAAGCTGGGAATGGATCAATATCGATTTTATTTTTCTCTGGTATATTAAATATTAATTTTTATAATACACTATATTGTCTTCAAAATTTCGGCGTGACACATTTCTGAGGAATGATGTTAAATAAGATGTTATTACTAACATAGTTTTATTTGGCTATTGTTTGGTGTCAAACGTGAGGATATTGTGATACTGAACAAGTCTGTCTCTCCGTTACCATAACTCGACATAAGCCGCTGAGTGAAAATTAACGAAGCTTCATAACTATCAAGTTGTAAAGACTCATAAAGTAAGTAAGAGAAAGATGCAAAACCAACAAGTTTTGTAAAACTTAACAAATAATTCAGTTATCAAAGTTGCAAATGAAAATGGGAGAGGAACCTACAGAATTATGAAGTGAATCCAGAAAAATCCTTATAAAATTCTATGAAAGTCCTAAATGAATGAAATTTCTGTATAAATTTCAAACTCGGAAATGTACTTGTCAGCCAAGAATCGTGACGTTGTCAAGACTGCATTATCCAGAACCCCTTTGAATAATTCACAACAGTTCCAGAATAATATTATAGTCCAAATAATGAGCACTTTGTGTTTCCACTAAACAGTCCAAACAAATGTGTTTCCTCTCGAATAATATCTAAGTACAACATAAAACGCGTCTGCAGATTTACAACAGGAACACAAGAGATGAGGATGACTCAAAAATGAATCTGATTGCTCAGTTCTCTCTTTTTATACACCTAATATTACGACTATGTTTCACTATATACCCCACGTGACGGATCTTACTAATCATTTTGCCTCGAACTTACCTATCCAGGTGACCTAGCCCAACCAATGGGAAGTTATTGAATTATTCTAGAAACGTCGAAATCCCATTAGCCAATGCGAAACTAATCCAAAGGCGCTATTAAATCTTATTATTAAAATTATTATTAGTAATTGTCTACACATACGAAAGTTTCTATTTATAGATCTTGTATGCAATTTTACGCTCTTTAAAAGAGTCGGGTGACATAGGCAAACGTTAACTAAAGATATTCTGTACAGTTTACAGCAATGAATAAAAATTACAAACATTTTATAAAATCATGTACCGGGAGTTAAAAAAATGTAGATATACATGACAAACTCCATATAATAACCGCAGGTAAGAAGACGCGAAATACCTGAAACGGAGTATGTAATAAGATATTTGTGAATATGCAACGGCAAGTCCTTTAAGTAGCTCAAGTTTTTAAATTCACGCGAATAATCGTATGAAAAATATTACATTCTTCTTTTGAAGCAATAAGAAATCAAAAAT
Organism: Megalonaias nervosa; assembly: GCA_016617855.1. Classification (NCBI taxonomy): domain Eukaryota; kingdom Metazoa; phylum Mollusca; class Bivalvia; order Unionida; family Unionidae; genus Megalonaias; species Megalonaias nervosa. The sequence goes on along the minus strand of JAECUM010056242.1, from coordinate 4,870 downwards.
AAATAAATTCTTTACTGACTTTTGTGACAAAGATAAATGCCCGTACAATACTTGATTGGTTGTTTGTTTCTGGGTGTAGATCAATAACAGTCGGAACAAGTAATTCCAGCTTTTGGAACCCAAATCAATCAATTTATTAGTATTAATGTATAGAAATACTATAAATCAGTCGAGTAAAGGGATACTGTGTGAGCCATCTCGTATTCTGGAAATTAAATATCAAACCATCAACTGTCTTAATTTAAGTTCATTTATTACTAGTAATTTGATAGGATGAATTGACTTCTCTAATGAATCTTACCTCTTACTTAATGGTGCCTATATATTATGAAATTTCAAGATGCTCTGTGTATGGAAGGTCGTATATATATATATATATATATATATATATATATATATATATATATATATATATATATATATATATATATATATATATATATATATATATATATATATATATATATGCACACATATATATAGCATAGAAACAGTAGGAAGATTCTAAGACTTCTACCACAGTCATTTTTATATTAAATATGAAAACTAACTATCGCAAATGCAAACGTTCAGGGACGATAAAAGGGGCCCCATTGAGAAGGATAAGCCTTGCTGCATTGCAAGGGTTGAATGATCACAAAAGAGTTACTTCCTACAGTTAAAATTTTTATAGAATCGGTATCATGTTTCAAATAATTATATTTACGTTATAAGTCCGCATCAAGGAAAATTCCTTCTGGACAACGCGGCCTTACCATTTTGCTTTGCTTGTGCTATGCTTCTTATTTTTGATTATTTTCAAATACCCACATTCTGACCGTCCATATTGTCTTTGTTTTTTATTTTTTATTTTATCATATCCATATATAGAACTATAACATACAAAACTACGACTGCGCCAGAAAACTAGCAGAATCTACGGAAAGTGGCCAATAGTGCACACACGCCATCTGAGTCATGTAAAGACGTATAATCTTCAATATAGATGAGACTATTGTAAAAGAGAGGAAAATGGTATGAGTTATGAAATTGTGCCCTTTCATATTGACTCTAAGTTTAAATTATCTCGAAAAATATAGCAAGTTGTTAACACTGTTATAACAGGATTTTCAATACAAAGTATTGCACAATTCTACAGCTAGTTTAGGTTTTCCTGTTGCCAAGAGATATAGGATAAACCTTCCAGCTTTCTGAAGAGGAATTTCGTTGACTACATCTTTTGCTTTGGAATGGTTCCTTCACGTAAAAACGTAAATGACTGCATATAAATGAATTAGGTTGATTGATTGATTGATTGATTGTATTTTTACGGCGCATCAGCACTGTTAGGCAATTTAGCGCCATACAAAAGGTTATTTGAAGGATTAATTAAAAATGATAAAACGTTTATTATCGACCAGCGATAAAAAAACAAAGACTTATAAAAGCAAAACGATAAAATGGTTAAGGTAATATATAAAACTTCCCAATCAACGGGGAATGTAAATGGTGTATGTTAATGAAGATCTAGATGAAAAGGTATTGAATATAAAGGACGGTATATACATTATGTAAAAGTGTTCAAGGTGATAGCATAAAAATATAGCTTAGAATAAATGTTTACTTCTTTCAGGAATTCTATAATACAAGAGACGTTTATTGTATCAAAAAGTTCCTTCATGTCATGCACATTGTTGTACTGATCGCACGTAGGTTGGAGGTTGAAACACTCCATCATCAAGTGTTAAACAGTGAATGGTTCATTGCAAGAAATGCACTCTGGTAGGTCTTCGCGTTTTAGCATGTGGGAGTGGGTTATAAAAGTATGACCAATTCGAATTCTTGCAATGATTACCTCCTCCCTACGGATGGTTCTGTAGAAAGGAGTTCATTCTCCTAGGGTTGGCCTGGTTTGCATGAAGTTTGTTATTCACTGCATCATTCCATGATGCCTGCCACTTCTGACGTAAAGACTCTTTGATACTAGGTTTAAAATCAGTATACAGTATTTTTAAATCAGATGGTTCTAGGGATATGGCCATTATAGCAGCGCGATCTGTTTGTTCATTACCTTTAATGCCAATATGGCTGGGTAACAAACAATATACTATATTGTGGATGGTACTCAGCTCAGTATATTTGATGAGAATATTGGTTAATAATTGGTTTTCCAGTTTTCTATTGTGTAGTGACTGAAGTGCTGATAGTGAGTCGGAGAAGATAATTCTGTTTAAAATACGTTTCTTTCGATATATTGCAGAACAAGGTCAATAGCTCTGATTTCGGCTGAAAATATCGATGTGTCATTTGGTAAGCGAACTTTTGTTGTGTGTTTTCCACTAACTTAGGCTGCAGCAGCCTTTTCCTCATCCGTTGATCCATCAGTATAAATTCATGTGTAGTTTTTAAATTCGGTGAGGAGTTCGTGATAAGAGTTGTGGAAGATGGAAGGGTTTGTCTCAGATTTTTTTCCATCGTGTAGCGTAAAAAGTACTTTTGGTTGTTTAATGAGCCAGGGAGGTGTTTCGAAGATGGAATTTTTCTGAAGTTTAGAAAGATCAAATTTTATATTGTCAAGGCTGGATGATATTCTAATGCCAAACGAAGGTATGGCGTTTGGTTAATTTTCGAACAAGGTTTTGTATTTGGGTTGAAAAACAGCCGAAAAAGCAGGGTTCAGTGGGTTTGATATTTATTTGAGAGCATACTGTATGGAAAGCATTTCTCTACGATGAGATAAAGGTTGTTGTTTGCTTCAGAGAGGAGGCTTTCACATGAGGATCTCTTAAATTGCTCCCAGAGCGAGTCTTATTCCTTGATGATGAATTGGGTCAAGCATCTTCAAGTAGGACTTTCTAGCTGAACCATAAACAACGCAACCATAGTCCAGTTTGGATCGAATAAAAGTTCTATATAAATTGAGGATGACTTTTTTATCAGCACCCCAGTCAGTGTGCGCTACTACTTTAAGTAGATATAGAGATTTCAAGCAGATAGCTTTCAAGTTCCTTAGCTGTGGAATAAAAGTCAGTTTTCTGTCGAAGATAATACCTAAAAACTTTCTTTCCTCAACAACTGGAATAGGTGTTCAGTCCAACGAGAGTTTAGGTTCATCATCATGAATTGACAGAAATGCATACATACCGTTTTTTGATTTCAAGAATTTGAAACCGTTAGCATTGGCCCAATTTGAATCTTGTTTATATTTTGCTGTAGTTGTCTTTCGATTGTATGCATGTGCTTTGATCGATAACATATTAGAAAATCACCAACATGTAAGGAGCAATCCACACCAGAAGCCAAACACTTGGTGATACTATTGATTTTCACGTTGAAAAGCGTCACAGATAAGAACTGCCCTGGGGCACACCCATCTCTTACCGGTGCATATCAGAGAGGGTGGAGCCCACTCGTACCTTGAATTCTCTGTCTGAGAGAAAGTTCGATATGAAAAATGGCAGACGGCCTTTTAGACCTGATTCTGCAGGTAATTCAGTATCCCTTACTTTCATGTCGTATCATAGGCCTTTTCTAAATCACAGAAGACAACGATACTAAATGCTCCTTCTAGATAAATGCGTCGCGACTAAATGTTTCCAGTCTAACCAGAAAATCATTGGTGCTAAGGCCATATCGAAAGCCACTTTGGAAAGGAGATATGAAATTGTTAGTTCCAAGATCCATACAAGCCAAGAATTGATCATTCGTTCCATTGTTTTGCACACACAGCTCGTCAGAGCAATGGGTCGATAGTTGGTAGGATCTGCGCTATCTTTACCTGGTTTGGGAACTGGTATTACTGTTGTTTCTTTCCAAATTTTTGGTACATTGCCAGTAATCCATAAATCATTGAAGAGTTCCAGAAGAACTGTTAATGATGTTTCTTGTAGGTGTTTCAAATATTGGTAATGTATATCGTCAAGATCAGTAGATGTATCATGGACCTTATTCAAAGATTCCATAAGCTCCAACAATGAAAACGGTTGATCATAACTTTCTGAGTTATTTGATGTAAATTTCAACTGTGTCGTTTCTTTTTCAGTTTGTAATCTTCGGAAGGCTTCTGAATAAGTAGACAATAATTAATGTTTAGAGAAACTATCAGCACGTACATTAACTATGTCATGTTTGGAATTGAAATTCTTGTTGTTTAGTTTCAGATGTCGGAAAGAATTGTGTTTTCCCTTTCCAATTATTTTGCTGATCGTATCCCAAACTTTCTTTATAAAGGAACGAGAATTTAACGTTGAAACATATTTTTTCCATGATGCTCTTTAACATTCTTTAATCATGCGGCGAGCTTTGGCACGAACAATACGGTACTTAGTTAAATTTTCGGGCGTTGGACGATTAGTGAACTTTTTCAGTGCTATCGGCGTTGTCTAATGGCTTCTTTACATTCTTTGGTGAACCACGGTTTTTGGGTTCTTTTACAGTTCGGTGAGGCCGTGGGAATGGATTCTTCTGCAATCCCGATTAAGACAAAAGTAAAATACTGAATAGGGTCATTGTCGTTTAAAACGGTATCCCTGTTAAGCCGAGCTTTACAAAGTGTTTCAAACTTGGTCCAGTCGGCCTTTTTTAAATTCCAGTGTGGAATAACCTCATAGATTGTAACGCTGGTGTTCTTAAGAGAGATTGGAAAGTGGTCACTGCTGTGAATGTCATCAGCGGCCTTTCAATTATAATCCAAAAGTAGCGAAGGAGAACAAATTGTCAGATTGATACACGTGTATGCGCCCGTTCCTGGGTGTAAATATGTCGGTAATTTGGTATTATATAGACATTGGTTGTGTCTAGAAATGAAATCTTCCATCTTTCTGCCCCTGTCGCTTACGTTGTTTGATCCCCATAAAACGTTATGGGCATTAAAATCCCCAAGTAGAACAAA